>RJWH01009226.1:0-24302 GCA_004363575.1 Solenodon paradoxus | reverse complement strand
ACATGTTACTCTCTGACTAAAAAAAGAAATAACGCAAGCTCAGCAATGATGGAAACGATACCTTTGTGTTTGTCCAGATTATTTGTTCCCATTTAACAGTTGTGCTCTGTTGAAATTCAAATTGGAGTTTGTACGAAGTCTCCAACATCTCAGCAGGCCTTTTGGATGTTCAACCTGCATTCCAGAGTTTGGATCCAAGCGATTTCTACTAACTTTTCAGAACGTGAATATCACTGATAAAAACCCATGATGAAATCCTAGCTTTTGTGCATGGCACTCCAAACGACCAAAGTCGTAGATGGGATTCTATGGAGTGCACAAGGAGTTTTGCTTCTTTTCTGGACACACGAAACTTTCCAAGAATAACCAGAATCACAATGACGAGCATTATGCCAAAACCTGTCGGACTTGAATTTCTGATACTTAGAACTATTGCATGTATAAATATAGACATCTAAATGATCTTCTGTGGACAAAAGGGTAATGTTCGAATGTATCTCTGAAAGAAAGTTATGACTACTATTTTTAACAACGCTCCCTATGAAAACTCCCTTATTAGTTAGGCTTCCAATTTGGGATATATTTTTTCCTATGGTCAAAGAATGAATTTGACATGAGTCATCTCAAGAACTTTACAAGCTTTCCTTGTGTTTTTTTTGATACGGTGCCGTCATGAATGACGGTGAGTAGACAAGCAGTTGGAAAACAGGTATGGAGATGAAGCAAAACTATTTGACTCTATATTTCTGTAGTTTCCACTGCTTAAGTAACCTAGGACCCAAGAATCATGTCCCCTGGTTTCTCCTGGTTTTTTTCTTGGTTTTTTTGCTTGTGTATCCCTGAGTCCCCACTGACGTTCACACCGCGTTATTTAAAGGGCTACCAAATAGATATTCATATTGAATTGATGGTGTGTTTGGGAAATATACACATCTGGTTTTCTCTTTCCTTTAAAATGGTCCATACCATAGACAAATTCATATCCTTTCGGAATTTTTTTCGTCTCTAGTAGCTACCCTATTTTTAAGTGAAATATTGCAATCGGCTGAGATGTGGAGCTCATTGTCTGTTACCTTCTCTTTTTCATATCTGTCTAATATATTTCTTGACTCTCAAGATGATTCTGTATATTTCTTTGCCTGTTTGTATATATATTTACACATGATATGTAATTAGAATTAACATATTTATTGCTTTTGGATGCCAGTTTTTATATTTCATGACACTTTTTCCTTTTAATTCAACGTTCTTTTGATAATTAATGCTTCCCCTGCTTTCTTGTTTTTCTCATTTACGTCCATTAAACTTTTCCGTCCTTTCACTTACAGCTTGCATTTGTCCTTTAAGTAGAAAATTCTTGTAAGCAGCACATATTCGGAATTTTTAAGATGTATTCATTCATTTTATTTGGTTGGAAAACTCAATCTCAGTATAACCACATTTCGAATGATTGTTGTTGGACAGTTAGTTTGACCTTAATATTTTTTAATACTCTTTGTCATTGTGAACTTGACTCCTTTTTTCTTTCCTTTTGAATACATCTCCCATAGTAAAATCCTTGAGTCCATTTTTCATCTCTTTCATGAACCCATGTAGATTTTTCGGGCCTAGTTCTAGGCATCTACCTTTAAATGTATAGAAATTACAGAAAGAATTTGAAGAAAACGACCACATTTCGGTCAGGCAAAAATAACGAAATTTGCTTTTACATTCCCCTTTATTTTTCTTTGAACACAAATGATGCCCACACCAGCACTGTAGCTATTATTAGTCTTAAAAAGCAGATAGTCTAATAAACAGCATCCATGTGTCTGTGATTTTTATAAAATTATTACTTTAAACAAACGATTTTAAGAAGACTACTCCAATCACCTAAGCTTCTATTGGCTAACTTATTTTATGAATAAATTCAAAGGTAAATATATATGCCTTCGAGCAATGCATCATACCCAATATCTAGACATATAAACAAATGTATGAAAGATGATTCTTCATCTCCTTTATAAGTTATTTCCTATTTTCAAGGTATATTTCATGTTTCATGGTATGTTTCTGCTATCCATTATGAGACTGGATCTCAAATTGTGAAAATATATGTAAGTTAATCACCAACTAGGAAGGAAACAATGCAAGCTTTGCAATGATGGAAACAATACCTGTGTGATTGTCCAGATTACTGGTTCCTAAAAGGTTTTTTCTGGGCTCCACGAGGAAAGGAAGTCATTAAAACAAAAAGTCGATTAGCCAGCGATTTATCAGGGTTTGCGCACCCGGGCGAGGTTCTCCCGATCTGCAGAACGCGGGCCAGGGAAGTCGCGCCCGAACACCGTGAAGCACGCTCTTTAAGCAAAAGAATTTTGAGGGCTTCATACATAGCGTTTGGGGATTGGTCCTGTGATTCCAGGTGTGGTTTCGTCAGCCTCCTTTTTCCCGGGTATGGCCGCCATTTTGTCCTTCTGGCCAGCCTAACCGTTCCCATTTAATAGTTGTGCTCTGTTGAAATTCAACTTGGAGGTTGTCCAAATTCTCCAACATCTCACCCAGGCTTTTTATGTTAAACCCGCATTCCAGAGTGTTGATCAATGTGATTTCTACTAATCTTTTGGAACATGAATCTCACTGAAAAAAATACATGATGAAATCATAGACGGTGCATGGCACTCAAAACGACCAAAGTCATATACGTGATTATATGTCGTGAACAAGGAATTTTGCTTCTTTTCTGGACACACAAAACTTCTGAAGAATACACAGAATCACAAATAATAGTATTCTGCCAAAACATATCAGACTTTGAATTTCTGATACTTAGATCTATATCATGTCTAAATATATACACTGAAATGATTTTATTTGTGCTAAAGGATTATGTACAAATGTATCTCTGAAAGAAAGATATTACTTCTATTTTTGACAATGCTCCCAATGAAAACTCCCTTACTAGTTGGGCCTAAATTTTTTTATATATTTTTTCCTATGGTAAAAGAATGAATTTTATTAGAGACATCTCAAGAACTTTACAAGTTTTCCTTCTGTTTTTTGGGTACGGTGCTGGCATGAATGAAGGCAAGTAGACAGGCAGGTGGGAAAACAGGAATCGATAGGAAGCAATATTATTTTCCTCTATTTTTATCTAGTTCCACTGGGAGACACAGCTGAAACCCAGCGTGCCTAAGTGGGAATATACGGCTAATCCTAATCCCAGCCAATTAAGGAGTGGCAACTGGTCCCAGTATTGGCAATTGGCCAGACACAGCCGATGCTCATCTAGGCTGATTGGTGAAGCACAGCTACTCCTAATCTATGCTAATTAGGAGGACAGTTTTTGCGCATCCCGACCCATTTGGGAGACACAGCTGGACAACTACCAGGCAGTACCTTTTGCTAGTTCATGTAAGACCTGAAATCAAGAAGAAATGAAACTCTGGAAGATGAATCATTAAGAATTGCTTCATAATAATCTGTTTAAATATTTCAAAAACTAGCATGACATTTTCTCAAACACCCAAAACGGAATGACAGTCATGTTAATTACACAGGAGAAAATCTAAAATCTCTCATGTTGTAGCAATTAGGGCAATTGCTTCCAAAGGAGATGAGGCCACATATCTTTGGGTTTTGTTCATGTGTCCTAGGGAATTTAACCAGTGGGAACTAACCTTTCTGAACATGAAGCTCATTGATAATAATACATGAAAAAATCATAGATTTTGTACATGACACTCAAAACGACCATAGTCATAGGCGTGAGTATATGTAATGAACAAGGAATTTTGCTTCCTTTCTGGACATATAAAACTTTTAAAGAATAACTAGAATCACAAATCAAAGTACTATGCCAAAACATATCAGACTTAGAATTTCTGATACTTAGAATAATTACATGTATATATATATGATTGTATACATACAAAAGTATTATGTACAAATGTATACCTAAAAGTAAGGTTTACTTATATTTTTGACAATACTCCCTAAGAAATCTCCCTATATTAGTTAGGCCTAAATTTTGTTATATTTTTTTTCTTGTGGTAAAAGAATGAAGTTTATTTCAGACAACTCAAGAACTTTTCAAGGTTTCCTTCTTTTCTTAGGTAAGCTACTGGCATGAATGAAGGTGAGTAGACAGGCACGTGGGAAGACAGGAAGTGAGAGGAAGCAAAATTATTTTGCTCTATTTTTATTTAGTTCCCGCTGGTTGCGTTCCCTAGGACACATGAGCAAAACCCAAAGATATGCGCCTTCAGCTCCTTTGAAAGCAATTTTCCTAGCTGCTACTACATCAGAGTTTTTAGATTTTCTCCTGTTTAATTAAAATGACTATCATTTGCTTTTGTCTTTTTGGGAATGTTTGAGAAAATGTCATGCTATTTTTGAAATATTTAAACAGATTACTATGAAGCCATTCTTAATGATTCATTTTCCAGAGTTTTCATTTCTTCTTGCTTCAGGTCTTATATGAACTAGCATATGATACACATTTTTGTGGCATATTCTTCATGGTTAAACACATTTTATTTTGCTTTCTATAGACATGATTTCTTTTATTTTCACTGGCTTGAACTTCACCATAATTTATAAATTTAATACTATTTTATTCCTTAATTCATTAAATAAAATTGATATTTGGTCTGCTATGGAGAAAATCCTAAGTGAAAGCACTGAATTCTGTTTTTCAAATAATCGATTGCAAAGACTAGCTTTCAACCACAATACTGCAGTCTGTAATTAGGAAAAAATGCATAAATTTACTTTTCAGTTTTCCTTTCAACAAGTCTTGGGACATTGACATGGGCCTTCTGCCACTTGAGATAATAATACAGATGTTATACGATTTTTAATCTCATTCTTGAACCATTTCTTGAAGTCAAAATTCGATAATTTCTCTTTCTTTTTTTACCAAATGAAAAACCATGTGTTTTTTTGAGAAGACACTTTCTATTCATCTTCTATTATCATTCCCTGTTCTCCATATATTTTCATTTCTTTTCTTCATTTAGAATACTGATTTCCCAATAAAAATTAAATGTCTAGGAAGATTTTCAGTACTGTGCAATATAAAAGGTTCCCATGGTTATATTTGCCTTAATATCTTAGCACATTTTTTCTTGAATGTTTATATTTCAAAGATTGGTCAGCCTTCAAATGCACCTGTATCCTTCCCTGCAAACAATGTGCAAGTTTTCTTTTGTCCAAGCAATTTTACCTGAGTATTCTCTTATCTTTGCCAAAACTGTTAAGATCTTAATTCTAGAGAGTTTGTTTTCCATAAAAAGCAGCTATTTACACATAATGTTTGCATAGTTGTGTATGTGAGTATGCATGGATAAATTATTTATATCCTGTCATTTTTTATAAATTTAAAGAGTGTTCTATGAAACAAGTATTTGGCAATATTCAAGCATCTGACATGTGGAAAATCAGCTTTTGATTGTTCAAATGAGAAGGTTAATTTCTGTCGAATATAACAACTGTCAACACAAGTGATTCCTGACCAAGGCTCAAGTGATTATTGGCTGGAGATAATTCCTCCTGAATTGAACACATTGATCCCTATAGGAGCCATTACTCTATCAGGATATACCAGATCTTTTCCCCCTCCAAAGCTGGGTCCAAACACTAGAGTCGATCTCCACAATTAGACTCAACCAGAATCCAATGTGTTTCCACAATCACCCTGGTTTGTGTCTACCTGTGTCTTCACAATCATCCTGGATAAGGAACAGCTGTCTCCCTAATGAGCTTGCATTAGGATCAGCTGTGCTTAGCCAGTGAGCCTGGATCAGGTCACGCTGTGTCTGGAGAATCCGCATAGATTAGGATCAGTTGCATCTCCCTTATTAGCTGGGATTAGAATCAGCTGTATATCCCTAAACAGGCAGGATAGTTTTCAGCTGTGTTTCCCCAATTAGCCCGGATCAGGATCAGCTGTGTCTGGCCAATCAGCCTAGATGAGTAACAGCTGTTTCGCACTAATTAGATGGGATTAAGGTCAGCTGTATATTCCCAATTAGGCAGGATAAGTTTCAGCTGTGTCTCCCCAATTAGCCTGGATCAGGATCAGCTGTGTGTTGCCAATCAGCCTAGATGAGGACCAGCTGCATCTCCCTAATTAGCTGGGATTAGGATCAGCTGTATATCCCCATTTAGGGAGGATAGATTTCACCCGTGTCTCCCCAATTAGTCCGGATGAGGATCAGCTATGTCTGGCCAATCAGCCTAGATGAGGTGCTAGATATACCTCCTAGAGTATGTACCTGTGACTCAGCTGTGCCACAGCTCTATTCTGCTCCCTTTGAGGAAACAGACACATATCAGATAGCTATGAATCATATCCCCTGGTTTCTCCTGGGTTTTTTGTTTGTTTGCATGTGTGTCCCTTTGTCCCCAGTTAAAGACACGCTGGGTTATTTAAAAGGCTACAAAATAGACATTCATATTGAATTGATAGGATGTTTGGGAAATCTGGAAATATGGTTTACTGTTTCATTTAAAATGGTCAGTGTCTTAGACGACTGAATAACCTTATGGATTTTTTTTGGTTTCTGTAGCTACCCACTGTTGAAAGTGAAATATTGAAATCTACCGATATGTGGTGATAACTGCCTAATACATTTATTACCTCTCAAGTCGAATCTGTACATTTCTGTGTCCGTTTCCACATATAGTTACACATGGTATGTCATTTTGAATAATATATTTATTACTTTTGATACCATTGTTTATATTTGATGACACTTTTTTTTAAATTCGACTTCGCTTTTTATAATTATAGCTACTCCTGCTTTCTTGTGATTATTGTTTATGTAGATTTATCTTTTCCATCCTTTCACTTTAAGCGTGCATTTGTCCATTAAGTTGAAAAGTCATGTAAGCAGCACAATGTTGGAGATCGAAGATGTATTCATTCATTTGATTTGGTTGGAAAACTCAATCTCAGTATAATTACATTTCCAATGCTTTTTGTTTGATAGGTAATTTCACCTTAATATTTCTGAATACTCTGTCATTCTGAACTTTGTTCCTTTTTTCTTTCATTTTTAATTCATCTTCCATAGTAAAATCTTTGAGTCTGTTTTCCATGTCTTTTATGAACCTCATGAGGAAACAGCGCACAAAGCGCACAAATGAGGTTTCACACACTGAATCGGGAAGAAACGGTGTAAAAGCTTGAAAACACCAAAATTCAGGATTTATCCTGAAAAGCTCCTCAAATTTCCTCCTCCCTTAGCTTCAACTTTGTGTCAAAGACGTATTTGTACTTAAGCTACCTGTAGATGCTTGTATAAAGTATGTCTCACATGTTTAATGGTATAACATTATTAGAAACCTTGAGATTTCTGAAATCCCGCTTGCAACAAAATTGCAACGTACTGAAACGTACTGAAAGTCAATTCAGGAGCTGTTTTAACAACGTACTTCTGTTTACTAGGTGAAATGCACTCTTCCCAGACATTTACACAGTTCTAGTACTGTGAGATAGCACACAAAGGCTGTTTCACACCTTGAATTGTGTAATGTTTTAAAGGCTTGAGTACACCAAAATGCAGGTTTTCCCCAAACGGCTCTTGCAAATTGACTCCTCCCTTAGCTCAAGAGTTTAAAAGATATATTTTCACTTAGGTGACTGTAGCTGCTACTTTGAAGCCTTTCTAGCAAGTTTTACATTATAACGTGAGATATCTGAAATCCCGCTTGCAACGACACTACACAGAAACGTACTGAAAGACAATTCAGGAACTGTTTTAACATCGTACTTCTGTTTCCTAGGAGAAATGCAATCATTGAAGCCATGTACACAGTTCTAGTACTCTGAAATAGCACACAAAAACTGTTTCACACACTGAAACGGGAAACATTGTAAATGCTTGAAAACACAAACATTCAGGGTTTTCCCTTAACGGCTCTTGCAAATTCACTCCTCCGTCAGCTTCAACTTTGTGTCAAAGATGTATTTGTACTTAAACTACCTATAGATGCTAATTTTAAGCGTATCTAGCAAGTTTAACGTTATAACTTTTTTAGAAACCTTGAGATTTATGAAATCCCAATTGCACCTAAATTGTACAGAAATGTAATGAAAGGAATTCAGGAGCTGTTTTAACATCGTACTTCTGTTTACTAAGCGAAATGCATTCTTCCCAGCCATTAACCAAGTTCTAGTACTGTGAAAGAGAACACAAAAGAGGTTTCACTCACGGAATCAGAAAAAAAGGTTGTAAAGGCTTGAAATCAACAAAATTCAAGGCTTGCTCTGAACAGCTCTTCACATTAACTCCTCCCTTAGCTTCTACTTTGTGTCAAAAAGCTATTTGTACTTAAGCTACCTGTAGATGCTAGTTAGAAGTGTGTCTAGCAACGTTTAACGTTATAATATTATTAAAACCTTAAGATTTATGAAATCCCATTTGAAACGAAATTTCACAGAAACGTACTGAAAGGCAATTCAGGAGTTTTTTGAACATCGCATTTCTGTTTACTATGCGAAATGCACTCATCCCAGCCATTTACAAGTTCTAGTACTATGAAACAGCGCACAAAACCTGTTTCAAAAACTGAAATGGGAAAAGTTGTAAAGGCTCGAAAATACCAAAAATCAGGGTTTTCCCTGAATGCACTTGCACTTCACTCCTCCCTTAGCTTCAACTTTCTGTCATAGATGTATTTTGACTTAAGCTATCTGTAGATGCTAGTTTGAAGCGTACTTAGCAGTTTAACATTATAATATTATAAGAAACCTTGAAATTTCTAAAATGGTGCTTGCAACTACATTGCACAGAACCATATTGAAAGGCAGTTCAGGAGGTGTTTTAACATCGTACTTCTGTTTACTAGGCAAAATGTACTCTTCCCTGAAATTTGTACAGCTCTAGTACTGTGAATTAGCACACAAAGGAGATTTCACACAGAATTGTGAAACATTTTAAAGGCTTGAAAACACCAAAATTCAGAATTTTCCCTGAACGGCTCTTCACATTCACTCCTCCCTTAGCTTCAACTTTGTGTCAAAAAGCTATTTGTACTTAAGCTACCTGTAAATGCTAGTTTGAAGTGTGTCATGCATGTTTGACGTTATAATGTTATTAGAAACCATGAGATTGATGAAATCCCACTTGCAGCTATTTTCCACAGAAACGTACTGAAAGGCAATTCCCGCACTATTTTAACATTGTAATTCTGTTTACTAGGAGTAATGCACTTTTTCCAGCCATTTACAAAGTTCTAGTACTGTGAAATAGCACACATCAGCGGTTTCACTCACGGATTCGGCAAAAAAAGTTGTAAAGCCTTGAAAACACCAAAATTCCAGGTTTTCCCTGAGCGGCTCTTCATATTCACTCCTCCCTTAGCTTCAACTTTGTGTCAAAGATGTATTTGTACTAAAGATACCTGCAGATACTAGTTAGAAGCCTGTCTAGCAAGTATAACATTATAACGTTATTGGAAACCTTGAGATTTATGAAATCCTGCTTGAAACGAATTTCCACAGAAAAGTACTGTAAGGAAATTCAGGAGCTGTTACCACATCATACTTCTCTTTACTAGGAGAAATGCACTCTTTCCAGCCATTTACAAAGTTCTAGTACTGTGAAATAGTGCACAAAAGCGGTTTCACGAACTAAAACAGGAAACGTTTTAAAGGCTTGAAAATACCAAAATTCAGGGTTTTCCCTGAACGCCTCTTGCAATTTCAATCCTCCCTTAGGTTCAACATTGTTTCATAGATGTGTTTGTACTTAAGCCACCTGTACATGCTAGTTTTAAGTTAATCTAGCTATTTTAACTTTATAAGAAACCTTCAGATTTATGAAAAGCCCTTGCAACGAATTGCACAGAAACATATTGAAAGGCAATTCAGAAGGTGTTTTAACATCATACTTCTCTTTACTAGGCAAAATTCTCTCTTCCCAGCCATTTACATATTTCTAGTTATGTGAAATTGAGCGCAAATACGGTATTACCCACTGATTGGAAGAAACGTTGTAAAGGATTGAAAACACCAAAATTCAGGGTTTTCCCTTAAAGGCTCATGCAAATTCACTCCTCCTATAACTTCAACTTTATTTTAAATATGTATTTATACTGAAGCTTTCTGTAGATGCTAGTTTGAAGTGTATCTATCAAAGTTTACCTTATAAGAAACCTTGAGATTTCTGAAATCCCACTTGCAACTAAATTTCACAGAAAAGTACTGAAAGGCAGTTCAGAGGCTGTTTTACTATCGTACTTTTGTTTACTAGGCGAAATGCACTCTTCCCAGCCATTTACACAATTCTTGTACTTGAATAGCACACAAAAACGGTTTCACACAGTGAATAGGGAAACGTTTTAAAGGCTTGAAAACACCAGAATTCAGGGTTCTTCCTGAACAGTTCTTGCAAATTCACTCCTCCCTTAGCTTTACCTTCGTGTCAAAGATGTATTTGTATTAGAGATACCTGTAGATGACAGTTTGAAGCATATCTAAGAAGTTTAACGTTATAAGAAACCTTGAGATTTCTGAAATCCCGCATGCAAATAAATTGCACAGAATAATACTGAAAAGCAATTCGGGAGATTTTTTTAACATCATACTACTGTTTATTAGGTGAAGTGCACCCATACCAGCCATTCACACAGTTCTAGTACTGTGAAATGGCGTACAAAGGCGGTTTTACGTACTGAAACAGGAAAAAACTTTGCAAAGCTTTGAAAACATCAAAAATCAGGCTTTTACACTGAACAGCTGTTGCAAATTCACTCTTCCCTGAGCTTCAACTTTGTGTCAAAGATATATTTGTACTTAAGCTACCTGTAGATGCTAGTCGCGAGTCTACCAAGTTTAACGTTATAACATTTTAGAAACCTTGAGATTTGTGAAATCCCGCTTGCAACGAAATTGCACAGAAACGTACTGAAAGGCAATTCAGAAGCTGTTTTAACATCGTACTTCTTTTTACTAGGCTAAATGCACTCTTCCCATCCATTTACACAGTTCTACTATGGTAAAATAGCACACAAAAGCGGTATCAGTTACTGAAACGGAATAAAACGATGTAAAGACTTGAAAACAGCAAAATTCAGGGTTTTCCCTGAATGGCTCCTCATATTCACGCCTCCTTTAGCTTCAACTTTGTGTCAAAGATGTATTTGTACTTAAGATACCTGTAGATGTTACTTTCAAGCATGTCTATCATGTTTAACATTATAAAGTTATTAGAAACCTTGAGATTTGTGAAATCCCGCTTGCAACAAAATTGCACAGAAACGTAATGAAAGGCAATTCAGGAGCTGTTTTAACATCAGACTTCTGTTTACTAGGCAAAATGCCCTCTTTTCAGCCATTTCCCCATTTCTAGTACTGTGAAAAGTGCACAAAAGTGGAATCACACATTGAATCGTTAAACGTTGTAAATGTTTGAAAATACCAAAATTTAGGGTTTTCCCTGAACGGCACTTGTACATTCACTGCTCCCTTAGCTTCAAGTCTGTTCAAAGATGTGTTTGTACTTAGGCTACCTGTAGATGCTAGTTTGAAGCTAATCTAGCAAGTTTAACGTTATAAGAAACCTTGAGATTTATTTTATCCCGCTTGCAACTAAATTGCACAGAAACATACTGAAAGGCAATTCAGGAGCTGTTTTAACATTGAACTTCTGTTTCCTAGGCGAAAAGCACTCTTCCCAGCCATTTACACAATTCTAGTACTGTGAAATAAAAAACAAAAGCGGTTTCACACACTGAATCGGAAAACGATGTAAAGCCTTAAAAACACCAAAATTCGGGATTTTCCCTAAACGCTCTTGCAATTTCACACCTCCTTTAGCTTCCCTTTTGTGTCAAAGATGTATTTGTACTTAAGCTACCTGTAGATGCTAGTTTGATGCGTGTCTAGAAAATTTAACGTTGTAAGAAACCTTGATTTTTCTGAAACCCTGCTTGCAAAGAAATTGCACAGACGTACTGAAAGGCAATTCAGGACCAGTTTTAACAACGCACTTGTGTTTACCAGGCGAAATGCACTCTTACCATCCATTTACACTGTTCTAATACGGTGAAATAGCACACAAAACCAGTTTCACACACGGAATCGTGGAATGTTGTAAAGGCTTGGAAACAACACAGTTCAGAGTTTTCCCTATACGGCACTTGCAAAATCACTCTTCAGTTACCTTCCAGTCTGTTCAAAGATTATTTGTACTTAAGCTAACTGTAGATGCTAATTTAAAGCGTATCTAGCAATTTTAACATTATATCTTTATAAGAAAACTTAGGATTTATATAATCCCGGTTACAACAAAACTGCACAGAAGCGTACTGAAAGGCAATTCAGGAGCTGTTTTAACATTGTATCTCTGCTTACTAGGCAAAATGCCCTCTTCTCAGCAATTTCCCTGTTTCAGATTTATGAAAACTCCTTGCAACGAATTGCACAGAAACATATTGAAAGGCAATTCAGAAGGTGTTGTAACATCGTACTTCTGTTTGTTAGGCGAAATGCACCCATACCAGCCATGCACACAGTTCTAGTACTGTGAAATGGCGTACAACGGCGGTTTTACATACTGAAATAGGAAAAAACTTTGTAAAGCTTTGAAAACATCAAAATTCAGTCTTTTACCCTGAACGGCTCCTGCAAATTCACTCCTCCCTCAACTTCAAGTTTGTTTCAAAGCTGTATTTGTACTTAAGCCACCTATAGATGCTAGTGAAGCTTATCTACCAACTATAATGTTATAACGTTATAAGAAACCTTAAGATTCATGAAAACCCGCTTGCAACGAAACTGCACAGAAACGTACGGAAAGGCAATTCAGGAGCTATTTTAACATCGTACTGCCATTTGCTAGGCGAAATGTACTCTTCCCAGCCTTTCATTCATTTCTAGTATTGTGAAATATCGCTCAAAAGCAGTATCACACACTGAATCTGGAAGAAACTTTGTAAAGGCATGACGATATCAAAATTCAGGGTTTTCCCTGAACAGCTGTTGCATATTCACTCCCCTCTTAGCTTCAACTTTGTTTAAAAGATGTTTTTGTACTTATTCTACCTTCATATGCTAGTTTGAAGCATATCTAGCAAGGCTAACATTACGGCATTACTAGTATCCTTGATATTTATGAAATCCCGCTTGCAACGAAATTGCAGAAACGCACTGAAAGGTTATTCAGGAGCTGTTTTAACATCACGCTTCTGTTTACTAGGCGAAATGCACTCTTCCCAGCAAATTACACATTCCTAGTTCTGTGAAATAACACATAGACGCCGCATCAAGTACTGAATCGGGAAACGTAGTAAAGGCTTGATAACACCAAAATTCAGGTTTTTCCCGCAAATTCGCTCCTCTCTAAGCTTCAACTTTGTTTAAAATATGTTTTTGTACTTATGTTACCTTCATATGCTAGTTTGAAGCGTTTCTAGCAAGGTTAACGTTATAACGTTACAAGAATCCTTGAAATTTATGAAATCCCGCTTGCAACAAAATTGCACAGAAACATACTGAAAGGTTATTCAGGAGCTGTTTTAGCATGGTACTTCTGTTTACTAGGAGAAATGCTGTCTTCCCAGCAAATTACACATTTCTAGTACTGTGAAATCTCACACAGAAGTGCTGTCACATGTTGAATCTGGAAGAACCATTGTAAAGCCTTCAAAACACTAAAATTCAGGTTTTTCCCTGAAAGGTTCTTGCAAACTCACTCCTCCCTTAGTGTCAACTTACTTTAAAAGATGTATTTGTACTTAAGCTGCCTGTATATGCTAGTTTCAAGTGTATCTGGCAAGTATAACTTACAACGTTATAAGAAACCCTGAGATTTATGAAATCCCGCTTTCAACGAAATTGCAAAGAAACGTACTGACAGGCAATTCAGGAGCTCTTTTGTGATCGTGCCTCTGTTTACAAGGTGAAATGGACTCTTCCCAGCAAATTACACTTTTCTAGTATTGTGAAATAGCAGACAGAAGTGCTATCACACGCTGAATCTGGAATAACTGTTGTAATGGCTTGAAAACACGAAAATTCAGGATTTTCCCTGAAAGGCTCTTTCAAATTAACTCCTCCCTTATCTTCAACTTTATTTAAAATATATATTTGTTCTTAAGCTGCCTGTTTATGCTAGTTTGAAGTGTATCTACAACTTTAAGGTTATAACGTTATAAAATAAAAACCCTGATATTTATGAAATTCTGCTTGCAACGAATTTCCTTAGAAATGCTCTGAAATGTAATGATGTTCCGTTTTGTGTTTGCACCTTTTTCTGAAATAATTTGAATGGGACCTTTAAAGGAAAGTGTACAAACACTTATCCTATTCAAGGCCAAATTTGAGCACTATCTCAAAGGAAATGTTAAAGAACATGGCAAATGGTTGAAATCACCACTATTCAGCTGTAAACCTGAAAGCTTCTGTAAGGTTAATGATTCCCTTTGTGTCCAATTTTAGCTAGTGGTGTATTTGATCTTCTACTAGGTTCATATGATGTTTCAAATCATATCTGTCTTTTACAGTGCTTAATCATCGAAAGAAACCTTCCATTTTAGAAATACCCCTTGCAACGAAGTTCCCTAAAAATCTGTGAAATGTAATGAAGTTCCGTTTAGGGTTTGCACCTTTTACTGAAATACTTGTAATGGGTCTTTGCAAGGAAAGTGCACAATCTCATCCTATTCACAGTCAAACTTAAGCGCTATCACAAAGAAAATAGGGAAGAACAAGGTAAACGTTAGAAATCACCACAATTCAGCTGTATCCTTGACAGCTTCTGTAAGGTTCACCGTTCCAGTTGTGTTCAATTTGTAACTAGTGGTGTATTTAAACTTATACTAGCTACATATGATGTTTGAAATCATATCTGTCCTTTATAGCACTTAATCATTTAAAGAAACCTTCAGTTTTAGAAATCCTGCTTGCAACAAATTTCCCTAAAAGTGTTCTGAAATGTAATGAAATTCCGTTTTGTGTTAACACCTTTTTAAAAATACTTAGAATAAGACCTTTAAAGGAAAGTGCACAACCTCTTATCCCATTCACAAGCTAACTTTAGTGGTATCAAAAGCTAAATCGGGAAGAAATTAGTAAACGCTTAAAAATACAACATTCACCTGCATCCGGTAATGCCTCTAACATTAACTATTACCTTTGTGTTCAGTTTGTTTCTAGTGGTGCTAGCTATATATGATGCTTCAGATCATATCTATCCTTTTCAGTGCTTAATCATTAAAGAAACATTCATTTTCAGAAATATCGCTTGCAACAAAATTCCCAAGTAATGTACTCAAATTTTAAAAAGCACTGTTTTTTGATACTTTGCCTTTGCTAACTAGGTGAATTACAGACCTGTAAGCAAGATCCACACTCTGAAATACTATTAAAAATAAAAAATATGTGGCATTGTAAGAGAACATGAGATTTCAGAAAACCTGCTTGCAACGAAATTCCCAAATAATGTATTGAAAGCATAACAATGCACTGTATGATTGGATAGTACCTTTTCTAACTATGTGAAATGTATACACACAAAAAATCACACACTGCAAAACCGTTTTATGGCAAACATATGTGGCAGAACAAGAGAACCAGGAAGAAACATTGTACAGGCTTGAAAACACAAAAATTCACCTGCATCCCTGAATGTCACACTCTTACTCATTTCGGCAATATCCTAAACATTGCTGGGAGGAGAAGTGGAAGCTTGTCTACTGTTATAGCTGCTGTTATTAACTTGTATCTATAAGACGAACTCTTTGTCATTGAAAGAGAACATGAGGTTTCAGCAAAACTGCTTGGAAAGGAATTCACAAATAATGAACCGAAAATGTCACAATGCACTGTTTGATTACATAATACATTTCCTAACAAGGTGAAATGCAGACTTACAAGAAAATTACACACTGCAAAACCCGTTAAATGGCAAACCCATGCGGCACAACACAGAGAAACAGGAAGAAACATTGGAAAGACTTGAAAACACCAAATTTCAGCTGTGTCCCTGAATGCCACGCTCTTACTCACTTCAATCATATCCCAAACGTTGCTGTGAGGAGGAGATGAAGCTTACCTACCACTACAACTGCTGTTTCTAACTGGTATCTAGCAAGACGAACGCTGTGTCATTGATAGAGAGCATGAGATTTCAGAAATACCACTTGGAAAGAAATTCCCAAATGATGTACTCAAATGTAATAAAACACTGTTTTCTGATACTTTGCTTTTGCTAAGTAGGGGAAATTCAGACCTACATGAAAGATAAAAACTCTGCAATACTATTTAAATAAAAAATGTATGGCATTTTAAGAGAACGTAAGAGTTCAGAAAAACATCTTGGAATGAAATTCCCAAATAATATACTGAAATGTAACAAGTAACTGTTTGTTTATGGAGTACATTTGCTAACTAGGAGAAATGCAGACTTACAAGAAAATTACACACTCCGAAATAATAGTCAAAGCCAAAAATGTATGGCATTGAAAGAGAACGTGAGATTTCAGAAAAACCGCGGGAACGAAATTCCCAAATAATGTACTCAAATATAGTAAAGCACCGTTTTTTGATACTTTGCCTTTACTAACTAGGTGAAATGCAGAATTACAAGAAAGATACACACTGAAAAGTAGTTAAATGGCAAACTTATGGGGCACAACATACAGAATCAGGAAGAAATATTGTAAAGGCGTGATACCACTAAATTCAGCTGTGTCCCTGAATGTCACGCTGTCATTCATTTTGGTAATATCCCAAACTTTGCTGAAAGAGTAGTGGAAGCTTCCCTGGTATTGTAGCTGCTATTTCTAACTGGTATCTAACAAGACGACCACTGAGTTATTGATGGAGAGCTTGAGATTTCAGAAAACCCTCTAGGAACCCAATTCACAAAAAAATGTACTCAGTTATAATAAAGGACTGTTTCATTAGATACAACCTTTGCTAACTAGATGAAATGCAGACTTACAAGAATATTACACACTGAAAAACCTTTGAATAGCAAACTTATGCGGGACAAAACAGTATCAGGAAGAAACATTAAAGTCTTGAAAACACAAAAATTCAGCTATGTCCATGAATGACACACTGTTATTCATTTCAGTGATACCCCAATGTTGCTGCAAGGAGCAGTGGAAGCTTCCCTACTACTATACCTGCTATTACTAACTGGTATCTAGCAAGACGAACGCTGTCATTGATAGGGAGCTTGACATTTCAGAAATACCACTTAGAACGAAATTTCAAAATAATGTACTCAAATGTAATAAAGCACTGTTTTTTGATTCTTTGCCTTTGTTACTGTGGTGAAATGCAGATCTACAAGAAAGATACACACTCTGCAATACTATTCAAAGCCAAAAATGTATGGCGTTGAAGAAAACATGAGATTTACAAAAAAAAAAAAAAAACAGTTCAAATGAAATTCCCAAATAACGCACTGAAAATGTAGCAATGCACTGTTCATTTACAGAGTACCTGTGCTCAATAGGTGAAATGCAGACTTACGAAAAAGTACACAATGAAAAACTGTTCAATAACAAACTTATGCAGCACAACACACAGAATCTGGAATAAATGATGTAAAAGCTTGAAAACACCAATATTCAACTGTGTTCCCGAAAGCAGGCTGTTATTCATTTCGCAAATATCCCAAATGTTGCTTGGAGCAGCAGTGGAAGCTTCCCTACTATTATCGCTGCTATTTCTAACTGGTATCTAGCAAGACGAACACTATGTCATTATTAGAGTGCATGAGATTTCAGAAATCCCACTTGGAAAGAAATTACCATATGTTGTGCTCAAATGTAATAAAAGACTGTTTTTGACCACTTTCCCTTTGTTAACTAGTTGAAATGGACACCTACAAGAAAGATACACACTCCGCAATACTATTCAAAGTAAAAAGTGTATGGCATTGAAAGAGAATGTGAAATTTCAGAAATCCCGCTGGAACAAAATTTCCAAAAAATGTACGCAAAAATATTAAAGCACTTTGTGATTAGATACTACCTTAGCTAACTAGGTGAAATGCAGACTTATAAGAAAATTACAGACTGAAAAACCATTCAATGGCAAACTTATGTGGCACAACACACATAATCGGAAGAAACACTGTAAAGGCTTGAAAACACCAAAATTGAGATGTGTCCCTGAATGGCACTCTCTTATTCACTTCAATCATATCCCAAACGTTGCTGGGAGGAGAATTTGAAGCTTCCCTACCACTATAGCTGCTATTTCTAACTGGTATCTAGCAAGACGAACGCTGTGTCATTGATAGAGAGCATGAGATTTCAGAAATACCGATTGGAAATGAAATTCCCAAATAAAATACTCAAATGTAATAAAGCAATGTTTTTTTTTTTTTGACACTTTGCCTTTGCTAACTAGGAGAAATGCAGACCTACAAGTAAGATACACACTCTGTAATACTATTCAATGCCAAAAATGTATTGCTTTTATAGAAAACGTGAGATTTCAAAAATCCCGGTTGGAAATAATTCCCAAATAATGTAATGAAAATGTTACAATGCACTGTTTGATTAGATAGTACCTTTGCTAACTAGGTGAAGTGCAGACTTATAAGAAAATTACACACTGCAATACCATTCAATGGTAAACTTATGGGGCACAATACACAGAACCAGGAAGAAACATTGTGAAGTCTTGAAAACACCAAAATTAAGCTGTGTCCATGAATGGCACGTTATTATTCATTTCAGTAACATCACAAACGTTGCTGGAAGAAGCAGTGAAACTTTCCCTAATCTTATAGCTGCTATTTCTAAATGGTACCTAGTAAGACGAATGCTGTTTTATTGATAGAGAGCTTGAGATTTCAGAAATCCCGCTTAGAATGAAATTCCAATCTAATGTACTCAAATGTAATAAAGCCCTGTTTTACGATATAGTACGTTTGGTAACTAGTTGTAATGCAGACTTACGAGAAAGTTACACACTCTGCAACACTATTCAATACCAAATATGTGTTGCCTCAAGAACAGAATCTGAAAGAAACATTGTAAAGTCTTGAAAACACCAAAATTTAGCTTCATCCGTGAATGACATGCTCATATTAGTCATTCAGTTACTGTCCCATTTGTTGCTGTGAGGTTCAGTGGAAACTTCACTACTACGAGAGTTGCTATTTCTAAATGGTATCCAGCAAGCGGAATGCTATATCATTGAGAGAACGTGAGACTTCAGAAATCCCGCTTCCAACAAAATTCCAATCTCAGGTTCTCAGATGTAATAAAGCACTGTTTTATTATATAGTACATTTGCTAACTAGATGATATGGAGACCCAAAAGAAAGTTACAGACTCTGCAATACTATGCAATACCAAATATGTTTGTCAAAACAAACAGAATCAGGAGGAAACATTGTAAAGTCTTGAAAACACCAAAATTCAGCTGTATCCCTGAATGACACGCTCATATTGTTCATTTCCATAATATCCCAATATTTGTTGGGAGGAGTAGTGTAAGCTTCACTAGGAGTATAGCTGCTATTTACAAATGGCACCCAGCAATTCAAATGGTATATCATTGAAAGAGAATGTGAGATTTCAAAAATCCCGCTTGGACTGAAATTCTAAACTAATATACTGAAATGTGTTAAAACACTCTTTTATGATATAGTACCTTTGCTAATTAGGTGCAATTCAGACTTACAAGATAATTACACACTCTGCAGTACACTTCAATGCAAAACATGTTTGGCATTCAAATAGAATGTGAGATTTCAGAATTCCCACTTGTAACGGCATTCCAATCTAATGTACTCAAATGCAATAAAGCACTGTTTAATTAGATAGTAACTTTGCTAACTAGGTGAAACACATACTTACAAGAAAATTACACTCTAATATAGTTCAATCAAAACATGAGTGGCAAAATGAAAAGAATCTGGAATAAACACTTTAAAGGCTTGAAGACAGTAAAACTGAGCTGTCTCCCTGAACGATAGGCTCATATTTTTCATTTCCGTAATATCCTATTCATTGTTGTCAGTTGCAGTGAAAGCTACACTACTACTATAGCTGCTATTTCTAACTGGTATCTAGCAAGCTGAGCACTACATCATTGAAAGAGACTGTCAGATTTGAGAATTCCAATTGGAATCAAAATTACAAACAAATGTACTGTTGTAATATAACACTGTTTTATGATATAGTACATTTGCTAAATAGATTAAATGCAGACCTACAGGAAAATGACACATTATGCAATACTATTCAAAGCCAAAAATGTATGGCTTTGAAAGACAACGTGAGATTTCAGAAATCTCGCTTGGAACGAAATTGCAAACAAATGTATTGAAATGTAATAAAGCACTGTTTTACGGTATAGTACCTTTGCTAACTAGGTTAAAGCAGACTTACTAGAAAATTACACACTCTGCAATACTATGCAAAGCCAAACACATGTGGCATTGAAAGAGAATGTGAGATTTCAGAAATCTTACTTGGAATGAAATTCCAAACTAATGTACTGAAATTTATTAAAGTACTGTTTTATGATATAGTTCTTTTGCTAACTAAGTGAAATGCAGACTTACAGGAAAAATTACACACTCTCCAATACTATTCAATACCAAATATATGTGGAATAACCAACAGAACAGGAATAAGCATTGTAAAGTCTTCAAAACACAAAATTCAGCTGTATTCCTGAATGACATTCTCGTATTATTCATTCCCTTTCTGTTTCATTCATTCTCGTGAAATGCAATGGAAGGTACACTGTTATTTAGAGCTGCTATTTCTAATAATATCTAGTAAGTTGAACTGTATATCATTTAATGAGAGCTTCAGATTTTAGAAATCCCGCTTGCAACAAAATTCCAAAGAAATTTGCTGTAATGTAATAAAGCACTGCTTTGTGATATAGTACCTTTGCTAACTACATTAAATGCAGACTTACCAGAAAATTACACACTCTGAAATACTATTCAGTATGAAATATGTGTGGCATAACAAACAGAATCTGGAAGAAACATTGTGAAGTCTTGAAAACACCAAAATTCAGCTGTATACCTGAATGACACACTCATTCATTCTGTTACTGTCCCTTTCGTTGCTCGAGGTGCAGTGGAAGCTACACTACTACCTATAAATGCTATTTCTAAGCGGTATATAGCAAGCTGAAAGGTGTATCATTTAAAGAGAATGTGAGATTTCAGAAATCCCACTTGGAATGAAATTCCAAACAAATGTACCAAAATGTAATATAGCACTGTTTTATGATACAGTACCTTTGCTAACTAGGTGAAATGCAGACTGACAAGGAAATTACACATTCTCCTATACATTCAATACCAAACATGAGTGGAATAAGAAGCAGGATCTATAAGAAACTTTGTATATGCTTGAAAACACCAAAATTCAGTTGTATACTTGAATGACATGCTCATATTTTTCATTCCCTTACTGTGCCATTTGTTGCTGGGAGGTTCAGTGGAAGCTACACTACTATCTATGCCTATTATTTATAATGGTATCTAGCAAGTTGAATGGTACATCGTTTAAAGAGAGCTTCAGATTTTAGAAATCCCACTTGGAACGAAATTGCAAACAAATTACTGAAATCTAAAGAAGTACTGTTTTATGATAGTACCTTTGTTTACTAGATGTAATATGGATGCACAAGAAAATTGTACCAGCCCCCTCTGAATCTAGAAACAAGCACACATGGGATGTCTCAGGAACTAACTTTGCAGTGTGGTTAAAACATGAGCTAAATGCAATTCTTTACTTCGCTAAGCAATCCTTTGAGAAAAGCTAATCCATACGCAATTCTCATAAGCGACCTGAACTGTATTTTAAGATATAGTACTTACCCTTGTGGTCCTAAGAGTATATAGCCTGTCCAATGTACATCACTGTAAGGAAATGGAACGTGTTCTAAATCCCGCTTACACCTAAATTAAGATTAAATGTGGTGAACCATCCTGAGTGGTGCTTTTGATAGTCACTTTGCTTACTAGACGAAGTGAGTTCCTGTAGGAAATATACACATGCATTTCATGTAACAGCAGCCAAAAATAAAACGTACAATGAACTGAATTTGGAGGAATTGTAGTAAATGTTTGAACACGGCGCAAAGCATCTGTCGGGGGATAATCTCTGTAATGTACCAGGAGGAATGTTGTCAGCCGATTAACACATATTGGCAAGTGCAAAACCATGTACAAAAATTCATCGACTTGGCATCCGTATTGCATGAGAGTGCCTCTTGTTGCTGGTAAATTTGGAAATTCACCTGAAAATATTTATCTGTATCACCCATATTTTAGGACCCCTACTTGGTCTCATTGACCTCATATTAGGATCCTGCATCCTTTATCTATTAGTAAAGTTTGTTTCTTCTTGTCAAGAGTCAATTCGATTTCAACTAATAGTAAGTCAAACTATGAACCCTTGGGAAAAAGACTACATCCGTTCTATGCTGCCTATGCTGTATTCCATTGTTCTACAGGCCCCAACATCCTACTTCCATAGTAACTCTAGGCATGGAACAGACTGGACCCAAAGTAGGGATATCTCTATGCCCGCATACAGCAGGAAGCAGGTACAGAAGAATTGACCCTTGCCCCTCAGCACCAAAAGTATTTTTGACCCTATTTGTTCAGGAGGGTGAAATGATAAGGAATAACAGGGAAGTGTAGGTGGCCTTGAGAACAGGGATGTAAGATTTACAAGTCAAGAGGAGATAAGCCAGAACCACCCACACTAAAAGCACACTAACAGAAAAGACATTTCCTTATCAACCCATATCACATGCAACAGAAACAGCAAGAAAATCACATACAAGATGCTGCCTGGCTTAGCAAAAACACTGCTTTAATTCACACAATAATCACTCCGTGTTCTTTTCTAAGAAATATGTCATGTGCTGTTAAAAATAAAATCTTTATACCAAAGTACAGAATCTATTCTTGAACAATATGTAAATATTTGTGATATAAAAAAACATCAATATTTCAACATATAATTCCCCAACTGGGGTACTGCACAAGAAAATATTTGGCATTTTCCAACAGATATTTGAAACGTGCCTGTCTTTTTGGTAGAAACATTATTTTTAGTGAAAGGATATTGTATTTTTAACATTAACTTGTTTCAAGTTACATATAATACTATTTTTCAATTATAGATATCAAAATAGTTTTACCAATATTCCCTTTTATCTTCCTTCATTTATAGTTAAGTCCCTTTATCCCAATTCCCCCATCACTAAGTACCCTTTGATTTACCTTTTTGTCTTCCACCACTAATAGTCCATAGGAGTTTGGAGTGGTGTTCACTCTCTCAAGTTTAGTATTATTTAATTTATGTAATTCATTTGTTTTCTCTCTAAAAAAGAATGACAGGATTTCTCTCTTTTTGATGGCCTCAAAGTATGTCATTGTGTGTGTGTGTGTGTGTGTGTGTGTGTGTGTGTGCGCACACGACACTTTATCCACTCATCTTTTGATGGGCATTTAGGTAGTTTCCAGTTCTTAGCTATTGCGAATAGCGCTACAATGAACAAGGGGGCGCATATACCTCTTCAGATAGCCATACTTCTTTTCAGAGTGTTCGCACCATTTTACATCCCCACCAACAGTCAGTTAGGGTACCCTTTTCTCCACATCCTCTCCAGCATTGTTGTTTCCTTTTTTGGATGATAGCCATACTTACTGGTGTGAGGTGATGACTCATTGTTGTTTTGATTTACATTTCCCTGATGATAAGAGAAGTAGAACATCTATTCATGGACCTGTTGGCCATTTATACATCTTCCTTGGAGAGGTGTCTATAAGAGTCGTCAGTCCATTTTTGACTGTCCGATTTTATGAATTCTTTGTATATTTTAGATATTAACCTCTTATCCTTGGTGTGAAAGGCAAATATCCTTTCCCATTCAGTTGCAGGCCTTTTTGTTTTTATGTGAGCTTCTTTTGCTGTGTAGAGAAGCTTTTTAGTTTTATGTAATTCCATCTGTTTATTTTAGATTTTATTTACCTTGCGACGGGATGTGAGTTCCCAAAGATATCTCTCAACTTTCTGTCCAGTAATGTTTGTTCATGTTTTCTTCTATGTATTTGATGATTTGTGCTTACATGAGGTCTTTAATCCATTTTGAGTTAATTTTTTGTGTATGGTGTTACTAGTAGTCTAGTTTCAACCTTTTACATGTGACTGTCCAGTTCGCCCAGCACCATTTATTAAAGAGGCTGAAGGACACTTTCAGTAAGGAAACTAGGGAAAGAGTTCTAGCTCTATACTAACTTACAGAGCAAGGCATTCTTGAACACAAATATATAAATTAGTATTGATAATATCTCACT
>RJWH01009225.1:0-24291 GCA_004363575.1 Solenodon paradoxus | reverse complement strand
GTGTGTGTGCAATTGTGCGCGTATGTGTGTAACGAGTTCGGACTTCATGTTACTCTCTAGTGGTAGCTGTTTTCTCCCTGGGTCTGGAGGTGAGATCGTTACCCTTTTCACAATGCCTTGCCTCTTCCTGCCCATTTTTTCTTTCCGTTCCATAAAAACACCAACTTCTGCATCTCAAGTCATCAAACTACAACACCTCCCAGCTCAGTTATTTCTTTAAGATTCCTCGTTGAGGGTCACTATCACTCTTTCCAGCACCACTGGTTTTTAAATGACTTCAAAGTATTTTTTTTTCTGATTCTTTCCAATACTTTTGAACTTTGGTGAATAAAAGCCTAATAGTAAAGGAAAGTTTTTATTTAATTGTCTAAATAGGCTCCTGGAGGACTCTTTAACTACTAAGTTTTCAAGATTTAGTCCCACATCATCTCCATGACCATGCCCTCTGTTCATTTCATCTCAGTTCTTCATCCCAAGGTCATGCCCTTGACCCTAGCCCTGCAAATACGCACCACCCTCCAGAGGGCGACACGGTTATGCCCGTCTCTAGCACATTTTTACTGCTTCTCAAACCTAAGCTATTTGTTCATTTGTAGTTTAAACTCCATAATCAGAATCACCCCCTTTCATGTATTCTCAACCCACTTAAGCCATTTTTGCCTTTAAGACAAAAACGTGTCTCTCATGCATCGCTTCGCTTTATATTCATGCACAGCGGATTGTCTGTGACACACAGAGGCTTATAGCTGGTGAGAACATTCCGTTCTGCTGCCCAGTTTCACTTCAAACTCATCATTACCAACCTCAAGTCAGTTTAATGGTCCTCCTGGGCCCGTCATTCCTGTATCGAACAGAAAATTGTCACACCTCTCGATAAACCCAACACTTCCTCCCCCAGTCTCGTTCCCAATCAACGACCTGTCTTCTACTTCTCCGAGAAATGTGAAGTCGCTAGAAAATTTCCACAATCTAGCATCAAAAGCTTTACGTAAACGACACCAAGAACATTTCTCTGATACATTGTTTCCCTAACAATCTTAGGACGACCAATTTTCTCTCTGGAGTAGATCAATACTTTTAAGATATAGATAAGCTGTATGTCTCACATCACGAAAACACACGTCTTTCTGCTCCACTTTCCACTCTCGCTGAAATCGATATTTCTTTTCTCTCTTACAGTAAAATACTGTGACAAATTTTATAGACTTGCTTCCAGTTCTCTTTTCTAATTCTGTCAGAAATGAAAGGAGGGATGTGTTTTCTAATCGCTCTGTCACCATCCATGGCTCTCCGTTACAAAATGAAATTATCTGACTTGGGTGGTCGCCCGCCCCTTCTTGCAACATCCACTCTCATGGGTTTGACTTCTAATTGCAACTTTTCATTTCTTGAACAAATGTACCATGCTCCTGTTTCCAGTGTTGTGATTGATAAATTTATTATATATCTAACTGCCTTTCCCTTGTAACTAATTAGTCTTTTTCTCTGTGTCTGTTGCTAGTATCAGAGAAAAAACTTAAAATGATTCATGATAATCAAAATAAGCTATGGAAAAAATATTTGACTGTCTACCTACCCACTTCATGATTTTTTTAACTTGAAAGTTTCTAAAGGCTTAGTTTCTGACATTTTATTTATATGCAGCTTTATTTTATTTTATATTTAATTTCATTTTTATAACTTTATATATCCTTATGTGTTTATATATCTTATTTATATATAACATTTCATTTATATGCAACTTCATGAGCACATATTCATCATGCACAAAATGAAGGAAAACTTTGCAGCAATATTGACATTTCTTGAAAATGATTAAGCTTAGATGATGAAAAAGGAATGGTTTTTAGGATAAAAAAATTAAACTTAATAGCCAGTTGAAAAAATGGATGTACAACTTAATTCGCAGACATTAATGAACAACTTATATGACCAAAGTAAAATTTAAATACAGGCTTCCACTTTGTACAGGGGTCATCCCTCCAAATAGTGTCAATAAGAGAACAATAAAAATACCAAATGCAAAGAATGTGCTTGGATCTCCACGTGACACCACATGTGAAAATTTACCAGAGATGAACTGAAGACTTAAATGTAAAAGCAGGAACCTAGAAGAAAACACAGGGTGAAAGCTCCTGGGTCTGGGCTCTGATTTTCAGGTCTGACACCCACAGTAAGAGCAACGGCAGCAGAAATAAGCATGGAGACAGCAGTGAACTAAAGTTTTTCTGCGTATAAGAAGGAACGATGAACAAAAAGGCGAAGGAATGGGAACTGTATAGACCACGGGAAAAAGAGAATGTTTGGAAACCACTTATCTGATAAAGAGTTAATCTCCAAAATATTTAATAAACTCACAGCACAAGAGCCAAAAAACAAAAGAGACAAGTAACCTCATTAACAATGAAGCAGCAGATCTGAATAAATTTGAATAGATATTTTCCCAAGGAAAAGAAACAAATGGTCAGCAGGGAAATGAAAGATGCTCAAGACCACTAATTATGAGGGAAATACAAGTCTAACTTAAATGGATATCACCTCACCTTGCAACTATTATAACTATGACAAAAGAAAAAAGAATAAAAATGAGGATCGGCAAGAATGTGGGGAAGAAAGCACATATTTGAACTGTTGGCTGGAATGCAAGCCGGTACAGACTTTATGAAAAACAACATTGAGTTTCATCAGAAAATTAAAATAAGAATTACCATAGGAATAAAAAATTGCACTATCTTACTTCTGGGTATGCTTCTGAGAAAATGAAACCATTGCCTCAATTTCTGTACCTATGTGTTCATCGAAGCAGTATTCATAATAGGCACCATGTCCATTAATTAGATGAGTGGACAAAGAAAGCATGATATAGAGATAAATGATAAATGACATAGATGGAAAGATAGATGATAGATAACAGATGATAGGTAGGTAGAGAGATAGGTAGGTAGATAGAGTTAGATATAGACAGACAGGTAGGTAGATGACGAATGGCTGATAGAGATAGACCAATAGACAGATAGATGACAGATAGGCAGTTAGATAGATAAGCAGGTGATAGATGATAGATGATGATTAGGAAGAGGAATAGGAGGAGGAGAATGAGATGGATGGATGGATGGACTAAATTTTTTAAATATTTTTTCTGGCTCCACATGAAAACATTCCTAAAGTTTAATCCAGAAGAGAATCTCTTCAAATGCACATAAACATATAGATTATGCCCCATTTAAAAATAACTATATTGATGTCTCATTGTTTTACAATACTATAAAAGTTTTAGATTCACTCTTCTTCAAAAATATGATATCACACCAGGCCCACCAAAAAATTTCTAATATTCCTTCACTACTGTCCATTCTTCATTCCATAAAAATCATAAAATATATCAAAAGAGCCATTTGATAAACAAAAATAAAATAATTTATCTAAGATTATAAGAAATATTACTTATGAAAAGTAATGGGTGTAATCCAAAATCTTAACTATTTATGCATAGCTTTATACAAAAAAAAATTACCATTATATATATTTAATTCAGAAAGCAAACCCACTTGTGCAAACAAACACAAATATAAACAGATCACCCTTGGTCACCCTGCCTTTCCTTTCCTAGACCTTCCATCTTTACATGATAATTAGAACAGCCACATTATGATAAATATGATGCCTATCAGATACTACTTTATAGGCACAGAATTCTGTGCACACTCATGCCAACGTAGAATGTCTTGCCTATGTGTATAGAGAAATAGCATGGAAACAAAAACCTAAACCCTAAACGCCCACCGTAGGAAAATATTGAAGAACATATAGACATATATTCTGTATTCTATATTCTAATGACATGAATGAACTAGAGGTAAGCAGAAAAAGTTCAAAAACATTTTGCTGAGTGAAAAATAACATGTTGTGTAAGTTCAGTAAAGACATTGTTACAAAACTTAAAAACGAGCAGATAAATCAAGGAGATACAAATTAGGTTTCTTGTTGTGTGTAACAGACCACTCTGAACTTACTGGTGAACATAAAAAATACATAGCTCTTATATGTTACATAAAGGATTCTAGTTTACTTGGGCAATTAACTTCCTTTACAACTGATATATACAGACCTGAAATAAACATGGGATTTGACTGTAAGTTTTATTTCACTGTCTCCTTAAAAAAATCTGAATCAGTATTTGAAGCAAGTTCTCATTATGCTTGCTTTATCTGTGCTCAAATTAATACAAAACAAAATGAATAAAATTTGGACTACAATATTATTTGTTAATTCAGATCCCACCGGCAGAATACAATTCATAGAGATGTACATTTCAGTCAGGATCACCTGGAGACTAAAAATTTGCAAAGCAAATATAATGGAATCATAACAGAATGACAGGGGGTGAAGTGGGGGTTTTGATCTTTTTCCTTTTTGTATTTTATAGCCAGCACTTTATACACGAAACCCACAGATGGTGTTAGTCTTACAACTGAGGTTCATGCCCTTGGTTAATCTCCCCAACCCGTTTCGCCCCCAGCCCCTGGCAACCATGCTCTTCTGTTTCTGGAAATCAGGTTTTTGTGGATTCCACGTATAAATGAGATAATACATTATTTGTCTTTCACGATGTATTTCACCTAGCATAATGCCCTCAATGGTCATCTGCTTGGTACAGATGGCAAGATTTCCTTCCTTCATGAGTGAATAATATTTTACTGTGTGCATTTGTAAATACATCTTTGTATTTGTTAGCATGAGTGCATTTACTGGAGTAAATGTCATGAGAATATTTTTCATATGAAGTGATGTGGAAAAACAGTTAAGATTTTGAATCTTGGTGTAAACGCTTAAGAATGATATTTATTATAATTTTATTGGACATTATTTTAACTTTGTTGGCCTAGCAGTCATTCTAATGCATTTCAGGATGTTTATTAAATTAAAAGTGGGGCAATAGAGATGTCTTTTATGTATCTGAAGAGGTTTTTTTCTGGATTAAATGTCTTAGAAATATTTTCATGTGGAGCTAAATGCAAAATTTCAAAGATTTGTGCTGCATAACATTTATAGCTTGTTACGTGAATAGTCAATTTCGTACATGAGAGCTTGAAAGACATGTGGACGATAGCATCTTGCTTTTTTTAAGAAGGAGGGAAGGAGGAGAGAAAGAAACATTATTCAAGGAAGAAGGGAAAATGGGGAGGAAGAACTTTTATTTATTTGTTTGTTTTTGTGTTTGGTTGTTACCTCCAACCCACCCCACGGACTCAGGACCCTGGGTTTCACAAAGTCCAGGCCCCAACCGCCAGCTCAGGGCTGTGCCACCAGGGCGCACCAACACAATGCCTGATGCTATTTGTACTCAGCTATTACTCTGAACCTTGCTAATTATAGATAATTCACGGAATTAGGAGTTGATGCTCGACCCACAATAAAACTACCATGGGACATTAAATCCAGGAGTTCTCTCTCATGCATTATCTAGAAACATGAGCTCACTGCAGCAGATCGCATTTAAATTTGTTTTCTGCAGTGGAACAGAAATAGATATAAGACCACATAATTAAACCTGTCTGCGGAGACTGAAATATGCCCTCAATTATTTCTTCTATTATTTGTGGTCTCCCTTTCACACATTCTGGAGATGAATTTTCTTCTTCTGTATAAAATAACTGCTCTGACAAAATATATGTTGAAAAGATTATTTCTTCTGGGTTGTGTTTGAAGTTGAACCATTATATCCCATCTCTAGGATTTTTAAATATGGGATACCTTTGATTGAACATAATATGACTATTATCACTAAGACAGAAAATAACCAAACAGAATGCTTATCCAGGTGGTCACACTAAAATCTACATTGCTGGCTGCTGGAATCTATATGGTCACAGATATGTAAAGGAATCTCTGACCCTAGAAATAAATCAAATAGGAAACATTTTGGTTTATAGCTTTGAGATGGAAAATGAGTATGAGAGCTGAAAAATGCAGTTAACTCAGAAACATGAGAAAATATTAAAAGATATTTTGCAATGATTTTATGGCTAATATGGTTCCCACAATTAAATGAAGACTCTACTCAAATATGAGAACCCTATTTAAAAGGCTCTAGATGTACACATAAGTATTGGTAACTTATACCTGTACTGAATAAAACCTGGAAATTTTAAGTGGTTTAAAGATGATGGATGGTTAAGATCTGAGCTCACCTCTTCGCCACAGACACAAGGAATCTCTACTCATTTAAAATGTACGACCTTTGAAAAGGGGTGGGACCAGCATCTCCACAAAGAGAAAGGACACACATCTTCACAAAAGGCAAGAGAAGCCAGCTGTCTTGGCATCATGCCAGCCCATTCAGAGACCCCAGGGTTGTAGGGAGACATGAGTGCATGTACACTCTTCCCAGAGCCAAAGTGCTTGCCCCCTCAGCGGGTGCCCCTGCAGCAGGTGCCCCCACACCTGTCAGTGAACCAAAAAAACTCACATGGGGTGAGAAGAGGGAAGGCCCCCATATGAGCAGGGATTACTGCAAGGCCTCAGAGGAAATGCCCACGTGCTCACCTTCAGACGAATGGATAAAGAGATAGATGTGGACATACACACAATGGAATACTACACAGCCCCCCAAAGATGAAATCCTGTCATTTGCAACGACACAGAAATAGAGGGGACAATGCTGAGTGAGGTAAGATAGGAGAAGAAATACAAATACTGGATGACCTCACTCCTGTGTGGAATATAAAGAAACAAAGCAAAGGAGAAGACAGACACAAAAGCCAACCCTTGGACACTGACAGCAGAACTGAGGTCACCAGGGATGGAGCAAGTAGTGGGGGGTCCAGTGGGCAGCGGGAGAGGACTTCTGGTGATTTGGTGGTGGGAGTGACGTGCCGTCATATATTCCACTTTGCACTCGAGTTTGACTACTGTTCAGACCTCATGTAAGTGGAATCACACAGGGCTTGTTATAGGCTGTTCACATTTTGATTATTTCAGATTTTGTTTTCCCATTTGTCCATTAATGGACAGTGGCTGATGTCAATAACGATGCTGTAAATATGAAGGTACAATCTCTTTTCGTGATCCAACCTTCAATTATTTTGAGCGTATTTGCCCAGAAGGGGAATTTCTGGATTGTATGGCTGCACGACTTTACATTCCCACCCCTGGTACACACGGCGTCCCGATTCCTCCACGTTGCCACCAATTCTTGTTACTTTCTGGTTTCCTGGATGTTTTGCTTTGCATTGTTTTGTCTTTTGTGTAGGTGGTTCTTTAAAAGTAGCTGTCCTAATGGGTATGATTACTCTGGTTGATCTGGGGAGATAGAAGAAATGTGTTTACATCTTAATCCATTTACATGCATAACCACAACTGAAAGAAAATATCTATATGAAGTTTGTTTCAGTTTACTTTATTTAATTCTAGTTTATTTATTCATTTTTAAAGACTTGGAAATTATTTATTAGCCCATAAATGGATCTTTGCTCTATTGTTTAGATCTGAGAGAAGCTCCTTGGTGTTTGAGAATCATCCCTGAGGCAAACAGCTTTACAGAGCTTGGGTGTCTCCACAGACAAGATGTGTACCCTTCGCCAAGTGATTTAAACTTGTGCCTCAGTTTCCTCATCTGTAAAGAAGAAATAATACTCTTATTTGCCTCATAAAAGAGTTTTCAAGAATTATATTAACACAAGAAATCATTTAGAACATGTCCAGTATTTAATAAGAACATACCTACCAGCTACTTTGTCAAATTATTCTTCTCACTTTTAATGAACATCTACTAAATTTTCCTAATTGCAGAAAAAAGAATTTAATGGCGTGGCATAGTGGCATAGTAGTTAAGTCTGTGGCCTCTCTCTGGTGCAGTCCACCTACATCCCAAGGACCCAGGTTCACAAGACAGACAAGAACAATCAAGGTGAACATATAAATGAAAAATAAATAAATGCTGCTTCTTCCTCTCTGCCTGCCTGCCTGCCTGTACCTTTCCTTTAAAAAACATACTACTGAATAAAAATTCTTAAAATTGAATTAGCTGGAGCACCTTATATGAATTGTCTTGTCATATAGTTTTGTACTCAAGAGAGAGTTTCCTATATAGGCAGCTTTTCAGGAAAGTGTTAATGACCAGACAATGTTATTGAAAAATATTATTCTACAATTTGACATAAATACCTTCATTTTTACTTTTATTTACTAACAAAATCATTTTTTCTTTATTTCACTATAATACTTGTAATTGCATTTCTATGTTTAAGGTGTTTTTCATATTATAATGGCCATTTTATGATTTATTTTTTTAAAACTCAGCAATTCCTAGCAATAATGAACACTAATAAAGTCCTGTTCTATTATGTTCTAGGCACTGTAAAATATATCTACTGAGCTAGGGCAGAGTTAGTAAATAGAATTGGAATATGCATTTGCCTAGTGTTATAAGCTTTTATTTTTCTGCTTTGTTATATTTTACTTCCTATGAAGTTTGTTGTCAATTTTGTTTGCATATGGCTCAACCTTATGCATCAAAATTCTTTCCTGATGTTTTTCACAACTGAACTATGAATATTTTCCCTCTTTGACCCCAGTCCTGCAAGGTAATGACCCCAAAGAAGTCATAATTTCTCCCACCACGGAGCAAAATCCCTCAGAGGAGGATACCGGAACAGAGATGGGAGATAACACTAATTATCATAGTCCCGAAGCTGAGTGAAAACTATAGCTTGCAATTATACACCAACAGACCCAGAAATGTCTAGAGAACTTATTTTTCTAAATTTTCCAAATTTCATGGTCCACAAATCAGGGGGCAAATCTAATTTATTCTCTTTGACAGGCTTGAAATAAAAAAGGCAGACACAAATAATTGTAGAAGGAAGAAGAAAATATCTGAAACGTGGACACATCTTTCTGTTTAATACTGTTGACACTGCGTTCTGTCACTTCCAACTGAAGCAGTCCTGTGATGCATCCCCCTCTCAGATGAGCTCTTCTCCCTTATTTTACAATTGTGTACAGAGCAGTGTTTTGTGTTGGTTATTTGGTTTTAGCTCACCTCTCGTGCAGTGAAGAGGGCTCTGCTGAACAGGGCAGATTTCAGATTCAGATTCAGAGTTGACACGGACCCCGTTCTCCTCAGTCTGTCCTCTTCCTCGGTCTGTCTGTCCTCTTCCTCATTCTGTCTGTCCTCTTCCTCGGTCTGTCCATCTTCATCACCGTCAAGCTCACCCTCCATCACTGGAAGTTGGTGGTGACAGGAGGCGAGGACCTGACACTAACGTTACATTCCCCCACCTACATCCCTTCCAAATTGTCTAGAAATTAATCCTCCAATGTAATTTTTCTGTTTCATCCTGTTTTTAATTTAAATGTTAATCAGAACAATTTGAAGAAATGTGATTTATAAATCTTACAAATATTCATATAATTCACAGCCCAGGAAACTATGTGATATTGCTTTGAGGTGATTAAATACTTCCACAAGTAAATGCTCCGAAAAGCAAACTCCATAGAAATACAGTATCAGTGTATTAATCAGCACATGGAGAGTCAGGCCCCTGGTGTTCCAAACAGTAACTTTTTAGTAGCTACACTAAAAATATTTCCACACACAATTCCTGACATAAAACTTCTTATAACTGTATTATCATTTTGTCACTTGAAGTCCAACAGCAAAAACTTAGGGATGCCATCAGTCTCTAAAAAGCAAGAGCTTATAAAACAGACTCAATTTATTCTAACATGTGCATTTCAAAGGAAAACAAAAACAAATGAATTTAGATCAGCTATTATTACTGTCACTACTATATCTTAACAGCTTTTAAAGCTTTACTTCAGAAATTCTGTTTTCCTGGATAGGTAGACAAAATCTGACTAACATGCTTTTACCACTAGAAAATACCTTTCCTTTTCTTAAAAAGATAACGATTTAAATGCAAAGATCCTGTGCCTTCCTGAAGCTGGGCTGAGTTCACTCCTTTATTCACAAAAGACTTGAAAAGTAGGATGTGTCCCCCCACTACTCTTGTTATTCAAGAGTCAGACAACCAACGTGCGTGGACTGACTGCCATGTGGAAATGTAGGGCTGCACTGGATTGTTACTTATCTAACACACAAACAAATCACAGCAATGAGTTGCCACAGAGGGTATCAGACTGGTAGTTCTTATCAGTCACCCTCCACCCACTGGTGTCTGACTTTCATCCATTCCATTGCTCAGCAAGCTCGTCTCAAATATTCCACCATCACCAGGATGCAGAAGTATCTTCCTAATCTCTGGCTGCTGCTGACACAGATGTCCCCAGTGCCTGGCAAGTCTCGCTGGGCAAGTTCAAGCTGTCCTATCCAGATGCCTCGCTGCATGTCTCCTCTAAATGCTCTGAATGTGTATTTCCAATAGTTGCACATCACTTCTCCCTAGAAGGGTTTGAAGAACACGGATATCCTCTCAGCCTGTCCATTTTCCAAGTCTTTTTACCTGTGCCTGGCTCCCCTTCCCCGTCGTCACTTTTGCTTGTGGCGGGCAGGATTCCCGGGGAGCGGGATGGGTAGGAAAGTGTTGAGAACAGATGTGGAGAGAAGATTGAAGATAACTACATTTTTCTCTTCACTGAGACTTTCAGGCTTTTTTTTTTAAATCACACCTCACTTTAAATAAGCACATATAACACAATGAACAGAGAACCCAAGTTCAGAGATTTCACCTAGAATCACATTCTCAGAAAGCAACTTCATGCAGAATATGTCCCTCCTGTTAAACACACACTTTTTCCAGCTTTTCGTGACGAGGACTCAGGAACTAGAAACAGTAAGACATGGAATACTCAGAGTCTGCTCTCACAGCGTTTGCAGACCTGGGTGCAGCACGGCAGTAGCGATTCCAAGAGGAGCCCTCTGCTCTGGTCTACGGGGCGAAAGGCAGCCATGAATCTGGGACTCATTCATTTAACTACCAAGTTAACTTTCATCACTTTCCTGTGAAAGCCTGTTTCTAAATTAAATGTAATCTAATCACTTGCAAAGAGTATAGTTTGAATTCAATGTCCTCACTCAGACAGAGGAACCGTCTTTGTTCTATTGTCTATTCTAACAACATTCTCCTTTCCTAACATTTCACTTATTTTTGAATATAAAAACACACAGTTTAACTTTGGCGAGATACAGAATGCTATCACCTGCGTGATTCATCACTCCTCTCTGGAAGCCAACAGGTCATCTTGGTTAAATCACTCTCAACATTAATAAGCCTAAAGGTGTCTTTTTTGGATTTCACAAAATCAAGAGCTAAACTGCAAATGAAATAACACTTATGTGATGACCCCTGGATCGCTTATGAATGCTTCCAGTAGATGACATTCAATGACATCACAGAATGAAAAGTGATATTGGAAGAAGACAACTTAAGGATTCCAAAGGTGAGCTGGTTGATGACGCCTGTGTGCATGTGCTGTATTTATGTATTGTGTATGCATGTGTGCGTGTGTGTGTGTGTGTGTGTGTGTGTGAGTAACTGTCAGCTGGTGCAGACATTCAGGACAGAAATCTGACAATACTTACTGAAATTAAGCATGAGTTGCTTTTATTTAAATATGGAGCAATAAAAAAAAGACGAAGATGAAGAAAGGTTGCTTTTATCATCAGAAGTGAAATGCATTATATCCCAGTAACTGCAGTTTCTAAAGCCAGTCTTCATGTGTTTAGCACACAGTAATAAATTATGTCTGAAATGTCTGCAGTGAAACGAGGTCAAAATAGAGGTTCGCTGATGAGCTCTGAACTAGACATGGTACTAAAGCAGAGAGTGAATTTGTAGATGAAGGGCTTGGATACTTATTAGACAGAAGGTCTTAAGCCATCCTGCAAACAGTGCCTGGAAGATTAGCAGATCTTATGAAGAGTCACGTCTCTGTTTGATAGCTTGCTACATGGTTCTAGATGCCCTGAAATAGAGTCACAACCCAAATCCCCGCAGAGCTGACTGGTCACTAGCAGAGGGACCTAAAGTCTGCAGCCAGAGCGCAGCCCTGGTCCCTCATGCAGGCTCTATGAGGACATGCATTTCTGCTACCACATAGAAGACAATCCAGTGTGCGAGACTGTGAGTCTTTCTAGAAGAGAAGGAATCAAAGCGGTAAAATGAATCTCCTGATTTTTAAATGTCTTTGGTTTTATCACAACAGTTCAGGAGCACAGAGGTAAATAATATTATTCAGTATCTGGTACAGTTACATCTCTTCAGTGAATTCTGATTTTTGTTTCATTATGATTTCATTTTTATATTGTTTCTAAACATCAACGGAGTGTTTCACCTCATTTTATTACCCCCTCACCCCTTCTCTGGACGCACACCCTTCCCACTCCTCCATGCTGCTCTAACGCCCGGAGTGTGGCTGTGGGCGGCCGGTGTAAAGTACATGAAGATTCATATGCAGTTGTGTGCATGATCCAATTAAAAGCTGTGGAGCTATGGATGATACTTAACATTTTAAACTCAACACCACGTTTCAACCCACACTAGTGCTCTTCAGAAGCATCTGTATGTCAGTCACCCTACTGGGGGTGCGAAGGGGCAAACTGTGGGGCCGAAAGAAGACACATGGAGCCCCCTGTCCTCGTATCCGGACACCATGTGGAATCAGGGCTGTTGCCCATTTGACCACGTTCAGATGAGGTCACTAGAGTGGGCTCTCCATCCAGGATATCTGATGTTCTTGTAAAAAGGAGAAATTTGAGTGTGTCCTGATGGGGCAGTGCTTTGCACAAAGTCCACATACATCTGAAGGACCCAGGTTCGTGTCCCAGGTCCAGGGGAAAAACCAAGATGAAAATGAATTAAGTGAAGTACCTCTTCCTCCTCTCTCTTCCTGCCTGCCTGCTCATCTTCATTCCTGCCTGCTCCTTCCTTTAAAAAAAGGTAGGCGAAGGCAGAAATTTGGATGCAGAGACAGGTACTCACAGAGGAGAACACCATGTGGAAAGAATGGGAGAAACTGAGGTGATGTTCCTACCAGCCAAGGACGCCATAGAACACCGGCGACCACCAGGATCTGGGGGAGAATGGAGCAGGTCCTCCTCATCTTCTCAGAAGCACCTGCTGACACCTGATTTCAGACTCCTGGCTTCCAGAAGTGGAGATGATGCATTTCTGTGACATAAACCACCCAATGTGAGGTATAGCAGCCTTACAAATTAATTCAGGTTGTCACCATTTCGATTCCTTATCAGTTCCGCTGTGGTAAATAATTCTCTGATAAATGCATGTTCCTGCGGGGATGTGTGATCGTTCCTCTGAGCTACACATCAGAGGGCACCTGCAGCCAATGGTCTGCACATGATTCAGTCCTCCAAGTGCTGCCAGACTGCTCTCCAGAATCGCCCTCTCAGTTTACACAGTGAGGGGACCCCGGAGGGAGGTAGGGGGCTTTCCTGTAGCAAGCATGGATGTGTGGGCATGATTCACCACCATGCGTACCTGAAACAGAAACAGCACCATGAAACAATGCTCCTTCAGCAGGACTTTTGAAAGTCTGTTGCTCCACCTCTTAAGCATTTTCAGGTTGTTCATCTTTTCATGCATTTTAAGTCTGACTGAGCCTCCCTCTTTTGGGAACCGCATCTGCAGCAGGGAAGTTTTGTTCAGTGAAGAGTTGGGCTATTGAGCTGCATTGTAACTACTTTCTCCCACTCTTTTCTCTTTTTAATTTTTTACATTGTCTTTTGATGAATGGGAAATTGAATCCTTTTGAAAAACAATGCTCTTTATCTTTTCATGACTTGTGCATGAAAATACCTAAGAATTTTCTCGCTGCCCACTAATGATAGCATAAACCCCTGCCCCAAGTGGCCTCTAAATGTTTAAGGCTGGCTTTATACATCAAATTCTCTGATTCACATAAAAGTATTTTTATGGGTGGTGTGAAGTAAGAACATTTATTTTCTCATGTTTAAGAAATATTTATTGGTGCGTCCTGGTGTCTTAGGGGTTTAATTCACCAAGGCTCAGTCCATATACATACTAAGGTTCCCGGTTCAAGACCCAAGACAGGGAGAAACAACCAGGGTGAGCAACTAAATATAATAATAATAATAATAATAATAATAATAATAATAATAATAATGCTTCTTCATCTCTCTGCTGGCCTGCTTGCTCATTTTCATTCCTGCCTGCACCTTTCCTTGACAAAAATACTTGTGGTCTGATCTATTCTTTCTCGTTAGTACATAAACACCAGCTGACTGTGTTGTACTGACATGAATTTCTGTTTCCAGACTCTTGATTCTATTCCATTCCTCTATTTTTCTTTCCACTGACCAATGTCTTAAGTACATTTGATCTATAATATTATATGGCTAGACTATTAGTTTAGCATTCTAAAAAAACTGAAAAGCACTTTAAGTCCCACAATATTATGGGTTAGAGTTACATTCAACATAGGCTTATTGCAGAAAACTGCTCTCTTGGAATAACCATAAATCTATTATCCAGACAAGAACATGTTGGAAAAAACTACAAGTTGCCTAAAGTTACATTATTGCTCAATATTTTATAAGGATGTTTTAAATACTTTTCAAAAACTATTTGAAAATATAAATACTGTACAAAACACAAACATAATATTACTCTAAAAAATTTAATAAATATTTCTATATTAATAATTTTTGCAGCAGATATAATGTTAACATAATACTTAGGATGTACATTCACACAAATTTTTATTCTTTATTTTTCACATGTGTGTTTCAAAGTATATCCCTGATAATTTCTAAATAGTTTGAGAATGTGCTTATTGTTAAATGATCACAAAAGTACATATATTTAAAGTTTAAATGCTTTATGTCTATTACATTTGGAATTATTGACTTCGATCACCTTATCTCAATGGACCATAGTACATTTCATAAAAACTATGTTGCGCTATGTGGTAGCGATATGGAAGACCAATTTCTGTTATAAAGAAGATATTCATTACAAATTTTCACATGAAATTTACTGATATTCTGCTCAGTTAATCCCACAGGCTCTATTTATGCCATCTCTCAGGGACCATTTCTTTAGCAAGTGCTTTAAACAGAAAACTCATTCAACAACAACTGCCTTTTAGGATTAATTGATTATTTTGCTTAATTTAAATGTTATGAAGTTGCATGCATATATATATAAATATATATACACACCTTATAAGTATATAACTTATAACATCAACATATATTCTTATATTTTGTTTTGCTTATGTTCTCTTCTATGTATACTTATTCATGTATTATATGAATACTCCTTGTATTCATACATATATTGAATTCTGGTATAGGATTTACATGGATTTCATTAAAATAAGCACTCTACAGAGATTCTTTCCATAAGTCATGATATTCCACACCATAAGTAAAGACCATGTCTGTCTTTTGCTTTTAAGAATTATTTCTTGCAAAAATCACAAACATAGAAGTAAAGGGCACCGTGTACCCCAATGAACCGGCCACCTAGTGGGTGATGGTCGGCCACGGCTGCAGGTGTTTTACCTGAGACGCTGTCCGAACGTGGCCTCCCTCCTCTTTCCCCTCCGCGTGTTTCCTCCAGTTTTGTTGCATCTATTCATCACTCTGCAGCCTCTCTTTATCAGTAATCATTCAACGCTGACATTTTAATCTAGATCCATAGCTTGTTCAAAAGCGCAGTGAATAGGTTTTCCTTGACCTTCTTTCCTTTCCCTATAAATATTCTCACAAGTAGGTGAAGGGTCTTTTTTTTTTGTATCTTGCATACATAAGTGTACATTAGTTTTGGGCAAGTTATATATCAGCCACAGGTCTCTTAACAAAAATGCCACCTCGTTAAAAAACTCAGCGTGCTTTCAACCAGATGAAGCAGAAGCGAGTCTCCAACTTTCCAAGGTATAATGCATCACTTCTTCCATGTTCACATAACCAATTTTTATTCATGTTTCAAATTATTTTAGGAAGCATATCACAAACACATTTATTTTTCTTGACACATGGGGAATTATTGTTTATGAAGACTACTTTGTGAAACAATAACTGCCCTTTTGTCCTGTTCTGTACACAGGAGAAGATATTAAGCTTAGTTTACTTAAAAAGAAATGCACATAGTAGCATAAAATGTGTTTATTTCACTCAGTTTTAAAATGGCAAAATAATATCTCAGAATGAAATGTAAGTAAAATTGCTCCCAATAAATTATTTTAGTAAAAAGAGATTATATGGATGTCATTGCGTTTTTATTCTCAAAAATCTATTGTTTTTGTAAATATTTATTTTCATGCAGAAAAGTATACTTATTGATTATGTATAGAAATAGAATTATTCAGTTTTTTGTTTTTATACTTGTGATTTTAGAAATGTTGAAAATGGAATTTCTAATGCTCTTTGCTATTATAATTTACATAAAATATATATGGATTTAAAGAGTGATAAGCCTGACGCCTGTCAGTAACACCCCAGTCAAGGTACATTTGTATCCATTTGATTTATTATTCATTCAGTATCTCTCCTCCCCACCCAAGAAACCACTGCTCTCTGTTTATCATTTAAAAGCAAAACTGTATGTTATGAATATTTTGACATCTGTCTTATCTTACTAGATAAATGTGATCCATGGCGTTACATTTATCTATTATCCATCTAGCATCTATCTGTCTATTATGTATCCATCTCATATTCATTCAATACATTTATTCTTGGTGGGTTAGGTTTCATTGTAAGAACATAAACTCTCTGGGTATTTGTTGATGGACATTGGGTTAAAATTTTTGGTCATTATTTCCACTTGCTTGTAATTATCAATTCAGCTATTATAAAGATTCTTTTCCTAAAGTCTCTTTGTGGAAATTTGCCTAATTTTATAAGAAACTGAACAGCAGTTGGTCAAAGAGGACATAGTACATCCTCATTCTCAACATACAGGAGTCACACAGTCTTCGGTTCCTGTACAGACTTGACGTCAGTCTTTTTAATTTTATTCTTTATGCTACAGGGTGTGGCTAATGTCTCACTGTGTTTTTAATTTGCCTGAAGGTTTATCATCCTTAGAGAATTTTGTCCCTGAGATGTTACAGTAATTGACTTTTCTTCATGATGAAACAAGATTTTAAAGTTAAAAACTACAACATATTGGAATTGGAGACTGTGAAGTGGATAAGTGGAAAATAAAATCAACCAGAGGCAAGACATATTTGAATAATGATGGGATATTTATTCTTTCAAAGCCATATGTTTACAACAAAACAAGGAGGCAATAAGTACACAGTATGCAGAAAAGGAAAGATTAGTTGGGGGGAAGTTAGGGAATCAGACAACACAGAGTTTGTACTGGGTAGGTTGACTGTATCATTTATTTCCCTACTAGGAGCTTCTGGAATGTGAAAGAGGATCTACAGAATATTTAAGCGGTATATGGTTTAAACACATTTCTTTATTGAGTAAAACGTGATTTATTATATTGGTGGATCTACATGATAGTTTCATATAAACAAAATTTCAAATCATATATTCCCAAAACTTTACATCTATGCTCACTAAGCAAAATTGTGAAAATGTTACATTCATGTGTTTCTGCGACTTTCCCTGCTACAATTCCAATAAAGTTTAACATACAGATTTTCCATCCTGTGTTTGTTAAGACACTTAAACTCCTGCTTTGATGTAGTTATGAAAACTTCAGGTATCAATTAACCAGGGAGAGGTGTATTGCGTTCATTAATCTGAGCACACACTTTAGTGTTGGCGGGAATGTTCTGTCAGCTAATTTTAAGAGGGTTGTTCCTGGACAAAGAAGGAAACATGAAATGCAATCTGTCGCATTACTATTTTAACCATTCATTTTCTTGATGGCAGAAATAACTGTGATATCTAGAACAATAATATTCCCTGCCAAAATGAATGCACGTTCAATATAGAGAGCGGTCACCAAGACTGCACTGGGGGAGGTGGGCAGTCTCTTCACTCGTAAGGGCTTACAGAGCTGTGTTCACGAGCTCAGACTCCCCCAGAATGTTGCCTCAAAGGGACCCACTTCACTGTAAAAGAAGGTTAACGATGAGTAACCATGAGATCCAGTCACATTCCCTGCCAGCCAGAACCTGTCTGCTATGTGCAGGATGAATTCAAAGTTCACGACGGTGTCAGCTTGGGAATGGAATCTGTTCACCAGCTGTCTCCAGAGAAACAGAATAAGCTCTGTAGACACATGAGAGAGAGACAGAGACAGAGACAGAGAGAGACAGAGACAAAGAGGGACAGAGAAAGAGACAGAAAGAGAGGGAGAGACAGAGACAGAGAGAGAGAGAGGTAGAGAAACAAAGAGAGAGACAGAGGAGACAGGAGAGAGTGAGAGACAGAGAGAGAGACAGACAGAGGAGACAGAGAGAGTGAGAAACAGAGAGACAGAGAGGGAGAAAGACAGAGAGACAGAGACAGAGAGGGAGAGACAGAGAGAGAGGAGAAAGATGACAGGAATTGGCTCACTCGTTCATGTGACCAGAGACTTCAATCTGCTGTCTGCATGCTGAAGAACAAGGAACGCTCACAGTATAATTCTAAATCTGAAGGTCCAAGACAGAGGGGCTGCCTATTAATGGGTCAAAGACCTGAGAAGAGCCCAGATGTCCAGATAAATGAGAGCAGAAGAAGAGAGATGAACCAGCCCTAGAGAGACTCCTCCAACTTTTGTTCTGTTCAAGACCCCAGAAGACTGGGTGATGCCCGCCCACCAGTGAGGACAATCTTCTTTACCAGTCTACCTGTTCAAATCCCAGTCCCTTCTGGGAACACCTGACACACCTCACAAAGAATGTGTTATCAGCCATCCAGGCATTGCTTCAGCTAATCAAGTTTACATAAAAAATTAACCACCCCATCAGCTTTAGATATCTGTGCTCTATCTGCAAAGATGCATGCTTATACTTGAGTAAACAGCCATTCCATGGTATTGTGCTCCCGTTCACAACCATGTATGACTGAGAAAGTGATTTACAAATGGATAAATGGGTGATTTTATATGTATATACTCTAACCTAAAGTCTGCAGCAACCAGCTAAGGTAGGCTAATAACAATCTCTGTTGGTCCACAGCCATCAAAACTTCATCAGTTATAACTACCAGATTCATGAATTTCTGTTCCTTTTCCAACAACCGACTGGAGAAAGACCAGCCCTAAGCAATCACATAGGATTCAAGTGATGCCTCCTGCAGCTTCCCAGTCCCAACAAACTGGAATTCAGTCACCCGAAGCGGTTCCTACCTCAACTAAAGCCACCTCTGCTGTCTTGAGCCCCTGCCAAACACACGTGACGACCCCCTCATTCACTGTGGATGGCAAACTGAATAAGCAGTATTTGCTTGTTTCATTTGGATGCTTTTTGCTTATTTCCACATGGACCAGGAACCCAAAGAAGGAAGAAGAGGTGGCTCCTTTCATTTTAATTTCCACTTCGGAAAATTGTTTTCAGTCCAAGGCTTTGGGCTCTATAACCGGGGGTCTTGGTCCCCAGGGCAGGACTTTTATCCCAGGTAGTTACTACACTGCTACATGGAGAACTAATCTGCTCCTGGGATAATGTGTCCTAAGAGCCAGAGAAAACACAGGAACAAATGAAACATGGCGGAGGAATGGGGGGCTTGCTTGGTCACTGATTGCGACAGCAGTGGTCCTGCTGTCGGGGGCTGTAATTACCACACGGATGAACTATTCCTGGGCAGGTGCGCTCCCCCACCTCCCCCAGGTGCCAGCTGCCAGAGCTGCTGGCTGAGGGTGAGAGTGACCTGGAAGGGGAGGGAAGGAGGAATGAGAAGTGGCCAGGGCTTCAGAACCCAGCGCTGAAGTGGGGAAGGTGACTGACCCAGGTGCCCTGTGTTTACATCGCAGCAGCTCAGCCTCAGCCTCTCGGCCCTTCGGCCTCCTGGTGCGTACAACATCGCAAGCTGCTTTAGAACTTGAATTGTTAAAGATTTTTTAAATTGGCCTCATTTCTTCAATTGCTGGAGAGTCTTTGTCTCTGTGTATTTTCAATCGATTACCTTCACCAGCAACTACCCTTCAAGGTGTTTCTTTTCTTAGAAATAACGATCAAGCCCAAACTGGTTTCTGCCACCTTGTCCTTTCCAATTCCCTTCAACTTTGTAGCTCAAGCTCCAGAACTTCCAGCTTGGATGGGAAGATCTTTGCTATTCAGTACTTCAGTCTCAGTTCTCACCGTCTGTTGTTTTCCAACTCTTCGGAGGGCCCGTATCTGTTCTGCGGTCACTACTCACATTCTCTCTGCCACCGCCAGCTTATTCTTACCCAGGAACATAGTTTTGTTTCCTACCAGGCTCAGCAAATATCAACCAAAACACATTATTGATATTTTGCCTCAATCTGTCCTCTGACAATTCCAGGTTGGAAAGCTCTTATGAGTTGAATTATGTTCCTAGAAAATCTGTACGTTGAAGGCTCAACCTCCAGTACCTGAAAAGGTGATCTTCTTTGGAAACGGGATCATTGCAGACGTCAGCTGGGGCTTCCTGGGGCTGTCGTCCCCACAGGTGAGAGGGGGGAGGCGTGCCCCACGGAGCACAGCCCGGGAGCACGTGGAGGACGAATTCAGACCCGACCCCTCACCAGGAGGAGGCACCAGCACAGCAGCAGGTGCTGGAGGCGCAGGAGCGGACTCCACACAGCCCTGTAAGGAGTTAACTCTGACAATACCTGGATCTGACCTCCAGAACTGTGAAACCTAAATTTCTACGACTCAGCCCCACAGCTCAGGTTCTGTTTGTGGCTGTCCCAGCAGATGGATACAGAACTGTGGACCTTCCATGTCACAACTGGCAACTATCTAGATCTATGTCAGCACACCCTGCCCTCCAACACATCACCAAGTGTCCTTCCCCAGTGTCCAGTGGGCTCCATGACCATGTGCCCCACCCACCCCACTCCCTTTTGGTCACCTCACTTCTGTTGCAGATGTTTCAGAGTTGGTTTTGTTTCATCTCTTCATTTTGCTATGTCTATTCACATTCCACCTGTGTGAGAGTCATCTGGTCTCTATCTTCTTTTGACTTGTTCACTAAGCATCATCCCCTCTAGATCCATCCATGTTGAGACAAATGACAGGGTTTCCTCTCTTCTCAGGGCTGTGTAGTGTCCACTGTGTATAAACCACATCTTCTTTCTCCATCATCTGATACTGGGCACTTAGGTGGTTTCCAGTTCTTAGCTACAGTGAACAGGGCTGCAGTAAACATGGGGGTGCATTCGTCTCTGTGGATGGGGCTTCCGTATATTTTGGGTGATGCCCAGAAGTGGGATGACAGGATCCTATGGGATTTCCACTTTCACTTTTTTGAGGAATCTCCACACTGTTCTCCATAGGGGTTGTACCAATTTGCACTCCCACCAGCAGTGTAAAAGTGTTCTCTTTTCTCCACATCATCACCAGCATTTGTTGTGTCGACAACTATCTGTTTTTAACTCTTTTGCATCCAATATCTAACTTGCTGTTATTGAGTAAGAAGCACAGAGGGCTGTGCCCTCAACTCCCCAACACGCACAGCCTTTCCCACTGTCAGCCTCCTGCACCACCTGTTAAAGTCCACGAGCCGGCATTGACACATCATCATCAGTCAAGACCCAGAGTTCAGTTTCAGAGGCGCTGCGTTCACTGTTCTGTGGTACATCCTCCGGGCACAAGTCCTTCCTTGGATCCAAGACAAGACCCATTGCCTGGACCTTGGACCCCTGGTCTTGTGCCTGCTCATCCGCCCTTCGTCCCTGCTCTGCAGTCGCTGATCTCCGTCATTTTGCCTCTTTGAGAAAGCCACACAGTTGGAATCGTCGCACGAGATTGGCTCCTTTCACTCAGAAAAATGCACTTAATTTTTTCCCGTGCCATTTGATGGCTTGGTAGCTGATTTATTTTTAGCACTGGATACTAGTTCATTTTCTGGGTGCACCCCAATTTCTCTATTTACTGCAGGCATCTTGGTTGCTTTCAAGTATGTAACTGCTACAAATGCCTGTGCAGAGTGTTTGGTGTGAACCTAAGTTTTCAATTCACCAAAGTGATTACCAAGAATCATGATTGCTGGGTCGTATAATAAGACATGCTTAGTTTTGTAAGAAACCGCCAACCTGTCTTCCAAAGTGGCTGCAGAATTTTGCCTTCCTACCCACAATGTCATCTAACTAGTTAAATATTTTCGTTCTCCTCGCCAACAAGTTACCAGTCAAGGCATACACTTAGATATTTGCCAGGCAACACAATGTGAAAAAGTCTCTTTAAGGTAACACTTGTGTTTTACTGAGGGTCATTCTAACGCTGTTATCAGTAACACTACGAAATCTCAGCAGAGTCGCACATTAGGTATTTATTTCTTACCCATTTTTGGCCTAAGTTGAAGAGGTGGGGGCAGGGAGTGTACCCCCTTAGCACTCAGGGACCCGGGCTAAGAATGTGACCTACACCATCTTCAACATGTGGTTTCCATGTCTACACTGGACATTTATAGCCATTGAATTACCAGGAAAAGACATTAGAAACAGCCAAGAAGACAGTTTCTGCATTATATTAAGCATAAAACGGCCTCATATAATTTTAAGTAATTTCTCTTAATAAATAATGATGCCTAAAATTGCTAAATCATTGAACATCACGAATAGACTGGAGCGGAATGCACTCATTTCTTCCACAAATATATGCCCATCAATGTAACAGGCACTGAACTAGGTGCTTAGCTATAGGATTAAATAAAACAAACAAAAGTCATGTCTTAAATGAAATTATGCTCACAATCACCGCATTGATGGTTTAAGATAAAAACAGAGTTTTTAAATGATTACTTTTGAGATTTTCCTCAACTGTAAAGTCTATTTTCTCTCTAATAGAATGAAGTGTGTTTGAGTAAAATTCTTAGCCGCTTTATTCCCACTAAGTGGTGGCTTTCGGGTCAGATCCCAGACTTTGAAGCGGCAGACACAGTTTTAATATCAAAGAAATGATTGCAAAGCAGAACAGGAAGATTCCTATTTCATTAATTGAATTTATATTACAAGCTGCCACAAAATAGCTTTTGATGATAAAATGGAGGAACAAACACAAGGATACAAATGCTTCATGTGATTGTCAATATTATAAACAAAACGAAGACCAGTACTAGCAACAACAAAAGCCCAGCTCCCTCCTAATTCACGTACTGCAGCTTTCTACAAGAAAGGCCATGACGATCATACCTATGAGGTCATCAAAACTCGATACCACTCATTATAACGAAGGCTAATAATGATGTCGGGTGCTGCCTGCCCGCTCCCACTCCCTGGCCCAGTGATGGAATGAAGGGAGGGGGGCGCACTGTCCCAGGACAACTGAGGGCTAATTAGCCCTGTGTCCTTTGAAGCTCTCGACAGGAGCGGAGCCTCCGAGAGAGACCCCATCTGGACGCCTTTGCTCCCCTCACATTGTCCAGTCTTCAGAGGGACACTGGGCTCTCTGACCTCTGGCCTCCGGACACCTGCACCTGGGCATGCGGGAGCACCCCGTCCAGCTGGGCACCCCAGCACCTCCTGATGTGTCCCAACCCCAGGGCTTGAGAGCCCTCCGGCTGTAGGTCTAGCACCCCCTTGCCTCTGGGACAGGTGCCAACTCCACCCACCCAGGTCGGGAGCAGGGACACGGAGGAACCTGTGCTCTGGGGGTTTTCTCAGGTGTTCTTGAAACAGGACACAGAGCAGAGAACTAAGGCAGCCCCCAGACTCCAGTCAGGATCGTCACGCACGTGCCTGCGGCAGGGGACCCAGGGCCCCCGTGGCCTGAGAGCCGCTTGACTTGCAGCCTGGGACCCGCAGCCAACTCGGGGTTCTGTCTGTTTCCCCGTCAGCATGTGCACTTCCGTCCCCTGTTCCCTGTAACACTCTGTCTAGGCATTGTTTGGCTTTTTGGTCATTTCCATTAAGACATCCAAGAGCACAGTGTCCCTTGGCGGCCCCAGACCCCTGGCCTGGTCCACAACCAAAGCTGTTCACAGTCTCTCTCTGTCTCTCTGTCTCTGTCTCTCTCTGTCTCTCTGTCTCTCTCTCTGTCTCTCTGTCTCTGTCTCTCTCTGTCTCTCTGTCTCTCTCTCTGTCTCTCTGTCTCTGTCTCTCTCTGTCTCTCTCTGTCTCTCTGTCTCTCTCTCTGTCTCTGTTTCTGTTTCTCTCTCTGTCTGTTTGTCTGTCTCTGTCTCTGTCTCTGTCTGTCTCTGTCTGTCTCTCTCTCTGTCTCTGTCTCTCTGTCTCTGTCTCTGTCTCTCTCTCTGTCTCTCTCTCTCTCTGT
>RJWH01009224.1:9733-24407 GCA_004363575.1 Solenodon paradoxus | reverse complement strand
CTGTCGCATTGCCAGGGGTGACGCTGATTGTGACGTGAGGCTGTGACGGTAAGGAAGTCCACGCTGGAGCCCCGCGGCATGGCAGTGACCTCTGGGTCTCCGGAAGGTGCTGGCAGGGAGGGAGGAAGGAAGGTCATCTTGGTGAAAGTTGGACTGTTTTTAAGGACAACATAAGAGTTTGGAAAATGTCTAAAAGACTCTAATATGCCTACTCCCCATCTTCACCATTGGCCCCCACTTTTTAATAGCTGCCAAATGCTGTTTCTGTACTAGGAAATTTTCTCTTTAATTGCTGAATCTGACAGCAATCCTGAAGGTGATGTAGGGTTAAAGCTGACCCCCTCGATCATTTGGATGAGCTGTTCGTGAAGGAGCTCAAGTTGGGATTTCCAAGAGCAGAGAAAAAGGAGAGAAACACGCCTATTTTAGTTCATGCTCACTTATTTCACTTTCTGCCCAGAATCCTCAACAGTGTTCATGCACCTTTTAATAAAATGTATAAGCAAAGCCCTCTGCTGTGCAGGAACAGTCCAGACCACAAGTATTTGAGAAGCTGATGGTTCTGTGACTGGTATTTGTGGGCGTACCCATGAGGCCAGCCGGGTTGGGAGTGCGAGTTGTCACGTTCAACCTGTGGGTCCCGCAGTGCGCCTGCCTGTCCTCTCCATGGAATGGGACTCAGGAGCAATCACCACAAGGATCTGATTAGTATCTGCTGGCAGTTGCCACCCAGATTCCAGAGGGAGGCATGGTTTCTTGCTTGTCTCATCTGTCCATCTCTCACTCCGAGGGTGCTGGTAGTGCAGGGCATCTGCAGGGCTGCACTTGGCTTCTAAGCTGTGATATGTGACAGGAATTTGTTCATGATAATAAAGCAGGTAGTAAATGGCTGACTGTTTCTCCCCTAAGGAAGTCAGTTCCACGTTAATGTGATAATAATAATCACTGCAAACAAGACGTGCCCAGCCCCCGCCAAATAAGCCCTTCTCACACAGACCACATTAGATGGGGGAGGCATTTTCAGCAGCCCCATTGGACATAGGAGGAAACTGAGGCTTAACGGGGTGAGGTGACTTTCCCAGGGTGCCATCACACCTGGGAAGTTGTAGAGCTTGAAGTCATGGTGTACACTCCTCATGCCAGACACCTTAGGGAATGGAATATAAAGGGGTGTGGGCCCAGATTTAGGACCCGGATTTCCAGGGTAGCATGAGGGAGACAGGTCAGGGTCCAGGACCGAGGGAATGCAGGCCTGGAACCTGAGGCACAGCTCCTGCCTTTCCAGAGGAATGAGAAATAGTTCAAAGCCATGCTTCACTTCTTTCACTCCACTCCTGAGCCAGTGTCCCAACTTCTTTAGCCTCAAGGGTGTCCAAGGCTCAAGACTTTGGTGTAGAAGACGTGACAAAGGACATGCTACCGGAGGCGGCCTGTCATTTGGAGGCTGGAGGCAAGCCTCGTCTTGCTCAGTGCTCTCTTCCCAGAGCGCAAAACAGGCCTGGTGTGCACAGGCTGTGTAGCTGGAAGGGAGGGCGAGGCGGGCGGAGGATGCCAGTTAGTTTGAATGGCTGTTTGATGGCTGGATGGACAGAAGCAATGATGTGTGGATGGGTGAATGAGTAGATGCAAGGAAAGAAGAAAAGAAAGGAAGACTAGATTGAGTAGGAACATAGACGGAAAAAGGATTGCTTTTATGTGTATTTGGATCTACGGAAAAACTGAAGATATGATTAGGAATGAGAATATAAATTGGAATCACAATTTTAAAAAACAATCTATAGCGGAAATGTAGAATTTCCCACCTTTTGCACACATTGACAATGTGCTGCTTTTAGCTGTTTCCAGTATAGCGTGCTTGCACATTTACTGCCCATTTTCAACAGTAGCCTAGATAATGAGACCAAGGAAGAAGATGTGGTTCTGCTCTTAGGGAGTCTGTGATCTCCAGAAATTACTCAAACCGATGACCTCATCAAGAGCAGAGAACACGAAAATCATGAACAGTTCAGATTCTAAGACACTCAAAGAGCAAAGGATGTCTTCTACACAGCCCAGTCTCATTTTGGTTTATGCACCACAAGGAGAGTCTTATGGGACTTTACTTTCTTGACTAAATACTTTTAAAATATATTTTTACTGTTTCTCACTTTCTGTGGTGCCTGTTTGTTTGTTTAATGTGATGATCTTGTGTGCAACGACTCTTCTTTTCTTAACCAGGATTGACCGTAAGATGTCAAGTGCGCAAACCAACTACAAACTGGACGAGGCACAGGCCATCATGAGCGAGCTGCGGACCATCAAGAAGGCCATTTGCACGGGCGAGAAGGAGCGGCGGGAGCTGATGCGGGTGAGAGCCGAGCCCTTGAGCGCTCGCACTGCACCCTGCCTGCTTTCAGGCTTCCTTCTGTTGGGCCTTTGAAACATACGCTCATTCCGTAGTCTATGTACCTGTTGTCGATACAGTTCCTTTGTATTTAGGTCACGTGGCTTGTCTATGATGCATGTGTATACAGATGCAGACCTTATAGGTGAGCACGCGTGCGTATTGATGCAGCACGTGCATTCACATATCTTCATAGACACAGGAATATGCTAAAATAGGCTGTTCCTTTCCTAGGGCTGCCACAACCGAGTGCCATAGCCAGGTGGCTGAAACAGAAGGAATGTATTCTTTCAGTGTCTGCGATCAAGATGTCGCAGGACCGTGTTCCTTCTGAGACTCTAGGGAATGATCCCCGCCCCTCTGCCAGCTCCCAGGGCTACTGGCCATTCCTGGCTGCTTGCTTTACAGCTGTACCCTCCAGTCTTCACCTTAGTCGCCACATGGTGCTCTTGCCATGTCTGCGTTGCTATTTCCTCTTTCTAGAAGAACTCCAATCATTGGATTAACATCCCCACCTCCAGTCCCTTAGTACCCTGATCTGAACTTGATTCCATCGGCAAAGACCCCATTTCCAAATAAGCTCACCACCCTGGGTGGCAGCGGTTAGGGCTTCAGCTTGCCTTTCCGGAGGACCCAATTCCAGCCACAGCAATGGGCGATGCATTCATACTGTCCGGTAATCAAAATACATGGAAGACGCAGGCAAGAAATCTTGCTCTCACCCCACGTCTGCCTTCCCTGGCTGCTTTAGTCGCTTCCTGTAACTCTTGCAGGAGTGTGACGCAGGCTCAGCCGCCCTCGGGAAGGCCAGGACCATGCCGCTGTGTGCGGGCTGCCCGTGCCCGGACACCATTCACTGTGCCCCCACAAGACCTCTTCACCCGAGAGGGCCGTGTGGAGCTCTCCCGGGCAGAGATGTTTGTGACATGGTTAGATTACTCTAGCTCTATATTGCTTTATTTTTTGCCCCTTGAACTTTTGTGGTTTTTGTTATTTTTAGCTAAAGCTGAGCTTTTGCAAATGCAAGCACACTGGTGTTTCGGCTCCATGCAGGAATGCAGTTCATGGCTTTTATTTTTTGCTCCATATACAACGTGAGCACCTAGTGCCTGGTGGGCCTTTGGGTTAGACTCTGTGGAGGTGCGACCCAGAAGTCTGTCTTTTCTGACATCCTGTCCAGGTCATGATCGGTAAATGGCCAGTTGTCAGACTTTCTCTGCGTCCTGGTAACAAGGAGGACAGCCGTGATTTACTGTGGCACTTGACAGGGTCTCTGGATGTCTCTCATCTACTCTGAGCCCGAACCCCAGGGGTCAGCAGATGGCATTTCACCCGAGGACATGGGGGCTCGCCGCTGGGTGTGCAGAGCTGGGCCAGGGATGGAACTTCTGGAGGAAGCCTCAGGCTCCAGCATGTCCTCTGAGAAGCTCAAAAGGGAGGCATGGGCCACATCAAATGACATCAAATACGCTGTTCTTGTCTTTCTTACACAAACTTAACCATCTGGCCCATTCCAGGACACCTTTGTGCGGATGCAGAGCTGGCTACGTGACTTACGTTGCACCTGGGCCTTCTAGGGTCTGCAGAAATATCTGCTAGGTGAACGTATTCAAAAGTCTCCAGAAGATCATGGAAAATAGATTTCTCTTGAACTTTCAGCCGAAGGGTTTCCATGTGCCAGAATGCATACTTGAATTTTTGGCAAGCTGACGTCCATATAAGATGACCGTGTAGAATTAGGACTGAGAAATCAAGTTATGAACATACGTGAGCCTCGTCTGGTGCTTGTTTGAGCTTCTGTGTGGTTTAGAAGGGCTTCCAGGTGGCATTTGTTCCTGTCAAGTGGAGACTTACCGGTAACAGAGTAAATACTGCGGGGGGGACCCCCCCCCATTGAGATAGATTGACAGTGTGTATCATTTCAAGGGTATAATGCGGTGACTCGATTATAAACATAAACACATGTGTAAAATGACTGCCACAGTGAAGCCTGTTAGAGCCTCCTTTACCTCTCAGTTACCGTGTGTGCCTGCGATGGGACCTTTGAAACCTGCTCGCTCAGCAGCTTCCAAGTATACAGCACAGTAGTGCTCCCTGTGCCACGTCTCCGGGACTCATTCATCTTTGGCCTGGATGTTTCTTCCCTTCGACCAACATCTTCTCATGTCCCCCACCCTCAGCCCCTGGCAACCACCATTTTACTCTGTTTCCAAGAATTTGGCTTTTGGGGAGGAAATCCTTATTTTTTTCTTTAGGAAGCAAAAAGATTTTTAAAAAATAGTAGAAATGGCACCGTAATAGTTATCTATTTTATTCAAATGCTGCCAGCAGGACTCAGTTGCTCTCTGATGGGAATCACCACAGACATTTCTTTTAAATCTGATGTGTGTGGGGTGGCGCGGGCCCGCTCTCCAGTAACCAAGCTGCCAACCTGGCACTGGAGTGAGGTGCCTGCTATTAACGGGAAGGGAAGCCGCACCATCTCTCTTCTAGCAGCTGCTTTCCTTCTCTTCCAGAGCCTGGCTAAGCTGACTGATGGCTTCAAGAACAGCTGTTCGCTTTCCGACCCCCTGCAGGAGGTCCCGCACGCTCCGGCTCCCGCTCCCGCTCCCGGCGTGCTGGGCGGTGCTTTCCCACAGCAGTTCTGCGACGCCGGCTCCCAGACCGACATCATCGGGGAGGTACGCTGGCCCAGGAGGCGGGACCCAGGGAGCTCAGGGCGGAAAGGGCTGCTTTCGTGTTGCCCTCACTTGTTTGGTTTCATTTTCCATTTTCTCTTCAGGAATGTTTTGGCTCTGTGCCATTCAGTTTGAAGAAAAAACATTGTTTCCCACATCTCACTGTGAAGCTTCCCTGGCCCTGGATGCAAGTAAATTGGCCCGGGACACAAGTGAATTGCTTATTGTCACTGCCCTTGTGACTCAGCTCCTTAAAAATGGCAGAATCCTTTGCAGAGTGGAGTTTAGCTGTTTCTTGACAGACTTGACTTCTTAGCGCACAGGTCGGCTAGCTTGTTCCGTGAAGGTCCAGGCAGTGAACGTTGCCGCTCTTACAGGCTACGCAGTTTCTGCTGCCACTACTCAACTGCCTTGTAGCACAGAAGCAGCTGTAGGCGATGCGTGAACAAGTGGGCGAGGCCGAGTTCCAATAAAACTTTATTGACAAAAACAGATGGCAGCATGGATTTCAGTTGCAGGCCAGAGTTTGCTGATCTCTGGCTCAGATAGGTGCTTTTCCAAGGCTTTGTGGCTATGTCACCCTAGAGTCATACTTTGATGCTATTTCTTATTCTGAAAGGATATCAGGAAGTTGAATTAGATTGAAATGGATATCGTTTAGGGCTTGGGAGAGTTTCATAATGCCCCCTTTGATAATGACTGAAGCCTCAACCGACTTAGTCACAGAAACAAAATTGCCAACCAGCACGTGAATTGGGTGCTGGACATTTCAAGAAACACTGCTGTGTGCCATTGAGTAACCATTCATTAGTTACAAATGGAAAAGCACTTTGGATGACTGCTTTTTCTTAGGGCTTATGAAGTAAGATGAGCCATCCATGGGAGGCGGGATGCCTTCCCCACATTAAATAAAGAAAAAGGAAAAAAATAACCCATCGACAAAAAACTGTGGGTTTTAAATAATTAGCTAATATTTTGAAATTTTGGCAAACGGTGGCTTCGAAGGGAGGATAGCACAGTAAATAATGTCCTAGATATCCTGGAACAGTCCTGTTTTCAGTTGCCCCCTCATCGTTCTCGAAAGGACACTGGACATTTTGCCCGGACTCTGCTTTAAAGAATAGGGTCGCCATCTACACCACAGTCCAAAAGGTCTGGCATTTTTGCCAAAAGATTTTGACCTGAGGGAAGGAATTAGACACACTATGGTGCCAAATGGGATGGATTGTTTTGCCTCTGTATCCAGTTTTACCAAGTAATTCCCTTCATTTGTTATTGTTTGGGGTTACACAACAGAGGGATACCCTTCCAGTGTTAGAAATTGAAACAAAAAAAACCCCACCCTCCAGGGCTGGGAGTGCAGTCTGTCTTGCCCGGTCCTGGTCCCAGCCCCCATGGCCAAGGTGACCATGAAAATAGTGGGGGCCGGGGGGGCGGGGTGGGGGCAGGGGGTGGTGTTTCTTCCAGACCTTTGACAACTGCAACTTGAAAGATACATTCAAAGAATATTCTTCATTGTTGTGGAAAGTTTAAATGAATCTTCCCTTTTGAAAACTTGTTTTTAATACGTGTTTTCTTTCTTCTTTTTTCTCCCCCCTTCTGTTCGGAAAGTTTGTCTTTGATGATAAAACAAGACTTGCAGACCGAGTCAGGCTTAACTGGCAGTATGAAGAAGCCCGCAAGAGGTAAGGAGCGCCTGTCCCAGCCCTGTCTTTGCTTCTTTTCTGGGAGCAGAGTTCCAACATGTGCTGGTCAGTTCCCAGAAGGCAGGATCTGACAGAATCCAGAATAAAGGGCCTCCACTTAGGGGTAGCTGCCTACCATGTGCGGCAAAATGTCAAGTGCATTTAAAATACGAAATTCTCCATCCTGCAGTTGCAAAGACATGATTTAGTGAAAAATGGAGACTTTTTCTGCTTGCCAAGAGTTCAGAATTCCCTCTTACCCTCCCTTCCTTCCCTCAGACCAGCCTAAGTGAAACTCTTTTGTCCTTTGGTTTGTGGCTTCTAGCTCCATAGGCTAATGACAGAAACAGCATATCTTGGTCAAACACCGTATACAAAGGATTAGTGAATAGCAGATAGATAGCAGTATCTTATCTACTTCGTTTCTATGCGCAGTCATTTCTGCTGACCAGTGTTGTAAACCTGGAGACCAGTCCTCGTCTGTGCATTTTCATCGGTCCTTACCTCTGTTCTTACCCACAGGACAGGGCAAACCCAGAGGCGGCTGTCGCGTCTCCGGGGCTCAGTTTCTGTCCATGTGCACAGGGCCCATTTGAAGTGTTCTCACCCTGGCCTTACTTTCATGTCCCCTTATGGAGACTTCTGTGCCTTAAAACCACATTTTCTGAAAATATCTACTTCACAAAACGGTGAAGCACATCTCTTTTTAAAAGTTCTTTTGTCACGCATGAATCTTTTTCTTGGAGGGTGGGGGAGAAGGAGCCGAGTGCCAGATGGTCCTTTCTGGAAGCTGGTGGTTGGACCGACTCAGTATACCGCATCCTTCCTGCAGGTCTGGAAAGCGACTCTTGCCTTTTTAGAAAATATAGACATAGCAACAAAAGCAGGTCCTATGGTTTCCTACTGGCAGGTCAGTTTGAACGACCTGGACCTGTGTTTGCCCAGAAGTGTATCTGGGCTTCCTGGCCTTTTACCCTGTATTCGTGGTGGGCTTTAAATTTTCACGCCACCACTGTGCATGTATTCAGCCATACCATGCCTCTGTGCCTACCCGTATCCCTCCCCTGGCCCCGCCACTTGCCACGGGCTCCGTCTCTTCTGCCTGTCCCTTGCGCCTCGCCTGTTTCTGCTGGAACTGCACCACATGGGCGCCGGAATCTGCTGTGCTGTGTTCAAACGCAGAGAAGAGATGGCCACCCCACTTAGGACCACCATTGTTATGTGCTTTGCTGTGACATTTCCCAAACAGCCAGCGATTTCTTCATTTTCCAGAGATGCTGCCGTACCAATGAGTAACCTTGGATTTGTTGCTCTGAGACCCACGGTCCTTCACTGGCATCTTGTAAAGGAAATAGTATTTCCAGGTGGCCAGGGCCTTTGCTAGGAACAGCGGGCACAAGGAGGGTCCTGTCCCCAGCCTGCCCATGTCCGTGGAGCATGGGGACCTCTCCCACATGCCCTTCTGGGCTTTGGTCTGTCAGGACAGCCGGAAAGGGTTACAGGCAGGTTGCCTGTCCCATAGGTGCAGTGGTCCCAATGCAGGGCGAATTCAGGGACACTTTACCACCCAGGGGATTCCTGGCCCTGTCTGGAGACATTTTGGGTTGTCACAGCTTGGAGAGAGGTGCTACCGGTATCCAGTGGGTCGAGGCTGGGGTACGGCCAAGGACAGCCCACACAGACTGAGCCTCCCCAGATGTCCTGGCTCCGAGCTGAGCACCCCTGCTCAGAGTTGGAAGAGTGTGTCCTCCGGCGGAGCAGCACTGGGCGGGGAAGCCACGGGAGTGGGGACCGCGCTTCTACCCACTGCCTGTTCTGGATGCTTTGGAAAGTCATGTGGTTCTGTGATGTGACCATGTGACCTTTAATCTCTTTGGGAGATAACCTCCTCTAACAGTAACAAATATGTGAGGGCAGCTAAGCTTCTGCCAGGAATGTGCAGGACAGTGTCGGCTCATGCCCACACAGGCCAGGCCAGGAGCATGCCGGCATATGCTGATGCATTTACGCACCTACGTCCTACATAGTTATGTGCAGACACATGATTTCCTCTAGTTTCATTGCATAAATCACAGCGTGACTCTGCTGTTTTTGTCAAAAGCACAGTCATTAGAGACCACTTGTCTTCCCACCTCCCACCACGAGTAGTTTGGTGCGAAACCTTCCAGCCTTGTGTCTAAACGTTATGTAAATGGAGCCCAGTGTAGTTATGATGCATCGCGTCTGCAATGGTTAAACCGTCCCTGTGGATGGCCATCTAGAAGGTTCTGATCTTTCCTTTCACGAGCAGTGCACCTCTGTTTTGGGTCCCAGCCTCGCAGTGAAACGCGCAGTCTAAAGACACAGACATTGAAGGTGGTGAAAGGTGGTACCAAATCACTTCCAACTGGGGACTTCTTCAGTCCACATGGCCACCCATGGTGATTGACAGCCCTGATTCTGGCATCCCCTCAGCACCAGTAAATGCCATCATTCTTTGGAAACTTGACTGGTCATGGGCACAGCACTTCTCTCCCTTGTTAAGTGCTTTCCCCTGTCAGAGGCGTACTTCCGCACTGTGGTCAGTGTCAGCATAATCTGGTGTGACTTTGGCCGTTTAAATTGCCATGCTTGAATTTTCCTTTGGCCAGAGTAGCCCTTTCAAAATATGTTGGGCCCCATCATTCCTTTGTTCACAGAGGATCTCCAACCTTGAAGGGTGGAATTCGTGCCCCTTCCAGCAGGGAGTGTTTTGGTTCACGTGGCTGGAGACTGTGTGGAGACCAGGGATGCTGCTGAACCCACAATGCACAGGACAGTCCCCAGCAAAGCCTGGGGTGGCCCAGAGTGGCAGTGTGCTGCCACTGAGAGTCGGTTCTTAGCTTGCCCACACGCCTTCCTGAGCAGGCTTTCCACGAGCTCAAGGTGTCAGGCACACCCCACGTTGTCCTCACTTGTGCTTTTCCAGCCATGTTGACCCCCACGGTGCTCCTCAGATATGCCAGGCATACTCCCATACACCAGCCCCTGGTGTCCCGCTGGCCACAAACAGGCCAGGCAGACTCCTGATGACTCAGTGCTGGGAGTTGGCAGAATTGGCCCCAAAGATGTCCATCTCCTGATCCCCAGAACCTCTGGCTGGATCGCCTTCCCTGGCAAGAGGGACTTTGGAGTGTGAGTAAGTTCAGGATCAGAGAAGGTTGATGAGCTGTACTCACCAGGTGGGTCCCGGGTCATCACAAGGGGCCGTGTGAGAGGGAGCCAGGAGAGGCCAAGTCTGAGGAGATACCAGGACCGACACAGACTCGGTGGTGTGGGGCTGTGAGCCGAGGAGGGAGGGCGGCTGCAGAGCCTCCAGAAGGATTACAACCTCGAAGACCCACTTGACTTCTGACCTCTGTGTCATTTTATTCAAGTTTGTGGTCATTTGTTAGATCAGCAAGAGAAAGCTAACCTGGGGCCCTGAGCTGGTGCTGTTTCCTCTGCCTGCTGAGCTGCAGGCGGCCATTGGCCTCGACTCCCCTTTGGTCGCCTTGGCAGAGAAGCTTCTCTGCTCATCCTAAATGACGTTGCTCTGCCACACCCTCGCCCCATCACCTTGATTCTCTCAGCAGATACTCTCCCCGAATCCATTCACTGCTTGGCTTTTGCTTTCTGATCCTTTGTCCTTGCCCGAGAATGTAAACCCCTTGAAGGCAGGAGTTTTTGTCTGTGTAGGTCGTATTCTAATTCCAGTAACTGAATACCCAGGGAACATTTTTGATGGCATTAATGACAGTCCCGTTCGAGCACACTTGCTACTTGGCCTCTGCCCAGTATTCATGAGGGTATCTTCTGGGTTCCAGGCCAGCCACCATGCTCCCGATGTGAGCCTTATGATATTTCTTCTTGACCTGAGCAAAGACATCATAGCATGTCTGCCATGGGGACGTAGATGGGGCACAGGAGGGTTACTCCTTTCCCAGAACCGTGTTGGCACCATCCGTAAACACAACCAGCTCTGGTTACAGGTGCTGGGCCTTCGTGGGCTTCCCAAAGGCCTGTGGTCTCGGAACCCTCCGTACTAAGTCCTCATCTTGGGGTTGGAAAACGTGGTGTCAGGACTGGACCCTAAGGGACGCTGGGACTCCACTGCCTATGCGTTGGGGAAGGGCTTTCTCAACCAAAAGAAGCAGGATGGGGTTACTTACAAGTCCTCGGGGACAGGGTTTGTCTGTAGCCACTGGGGCGGGACGGAATGGAGCCATCACGAGTGAGCAGGGAGGTGGCCCAGCAGTGCTCTGCAAGGGGTTGAAGCTCGCGAGCATTCTAGGTCTTTTGAGTTAGGAATGCCAAGTGCAAGCCGTCCAGATGGCGGTTTGTCCAGGAGGGAGGTGCCCTGTGGGAATTGGGGGCACCTAGGTGGTCCTGACATCATGGGGTGGCTGTGCTTGCTGGGACGAGAGAACACACCGAAAAGGTGCAACTGGGCTGCGCCATGAGAAAGTGCGTATTTATTGGCCCAGTGAGGCTGAAACTGGCCGGAGGGTGCGATCAAACGCCTGCAATGTGCTGGGTGAAAAAAGGATGGTTGTAAGACTGATTTGCTTTCTTTTCGTTTCAAGAACGCTTAGATCCTTTTTTTCCTGTTGAAAATTTGTTTCTCAAAGTCCTTCCTTGGCAGAATTGGAAGTTGGTTGCCTTACCCCCACCCGTCCCCATTCCTTAAAATGTCCAGGCGCGCTCCCTGGTGTTGGCACGCTCTGGCCGAGGCTAGCCAGGAGGTGGGTCTTGACTTCTGATGATGAGTTGGTGGCTTTCATTGGACTTCAAGTCGCTGACTGTCCTAGCATCACTCAGGCGCAGCCCGCCACCGATCCAGCCGGGTTGGCTGCAGCGGCCCTGCCTGGCCCTGGGGGATTTCCCCTGATAATATGTCTACGCCCAGTGCCTGGGGGGCAGTGTATGGGCTCCAGCCACTGCAGTCGCTCCTAGAGTGAAGGCAGGACTGGCGAGTGCTCTGTTCCTGACTTGTACCCTTCTCAGCTGGCCAGGTACTGGACTGCATACCCCTATCCCACAGTCAAGATGACCTTCCGCACCCCCTGACCCCCAGGGGATGCAGGAGAGAGAGAAGACCAGTGTCATCAGGTCTCGGGAGCTGAGCCACCCAGCACCAGCTCAGGGTTGTATTCCAGTTGCCATCTCTGTGTTTCCAGACTGCCTGTAACTGAGGCCCGTGGGCAGCGCACAGACTCGGGGAGCAGCGGCTCCCAGCAGACTTGCCGACAACTACCTCAGGAACCAAGGTTGCCGCCCCAGGGCTTGGGTAATGGGGACACGGTCAGCACAGTGGCCTTGAAGTTCTGCCCGTAGACTCTTCACCGAGCCAGCTCCCCAGTGGCCCCATGCGTGTCACTGGAGAAGGTGCCCCCCATGCATGACTGTGTGGCCCAGGCTCTCATGGCGGCGAGGGGCCGTGGTGCGCCCCGCGGCCTGCCTTTATTTCCACTGCTCAGCTTGCTTCTCCGGGCTCTGCCCCTCGCCCTTGGCGGCGTCTCCCTGCTCCGGTTTCTGAAATCATCCCACCACTCGGAGGCTAGCTTCCCTCCTCCCGCACAGCCCACGGCGCCGCCATTTCTAAACACAGAGACATTTCAACACCTGAATGTTTGGGAGCGGCCTGTCCTTGTGCGCCTGCATTTGAGGTGACTTTTGCAAGTTGGAAAATCATCAAAATTCCACATTGTGGACCTCGAGGGGCTCCATATGTATTCAGATCGAAGGGAAGTTTGTCGCAGTAGAACTCAGAAGTCCAAGTGGTGGTGTGATTTCTAGAGCATTCTCCAGACCCAGCCAGCACTATCATGGTGACATGTTTTGAGTTTTGAACTCTGCGTCACATGAAACGTACCCAGATGACTGCATCTTCCCTTCCTTCCGTAGCATGGCTTTGGATTCCTGAGGCTGACCTTAGGATGGGAATCTTTTCACATTACTGGTAAAAATGTTTCGAATTTTTAAAAACCAAATTGAAGAAGCAAATCTTCTTGAAGCAATCCTAGTGACGCAGATGGCTCCTTATTTTTAACCTAAGAGCACTTGTTCCAGAACTGTGCACAAACTATAGCAGTTTCCATAGAAACACTCGCAATCCAGATGGGAACAAAACATTCGGCCCATCCAGCTTCTCTCTGAGTTTTTGTTGCCAGGATGGGTCCTGCTGTTCATCTGTTGTCAGGAGTCGGCATAGTGTTAGGATTCCAGTTGAATTTGGTCAGCCGCTTGGCTTCTTCCTTCATTTCTCAAGCGAGCCGGGTTGGGGAGGGGCATGGTTGGAGAAAGCGGGCAGCGCCCTGGCCTTCGTGGCTGTCATCCCCACCCAGCCAAGAGAAGGACACCGGTAGTCTTCCTGGGTCTGATTCAAGATGTGGCCCTCGGACGATCATACATCAGAGGAGGAGGTGCAGGACGGATAAGAGGGGATTCGTAAACGCTTCTGATACCACATGCTCTTGATTCAGACTTCTCGACTTTCCAGCACAGAACAGAGTGGAACCGAATGGACGCTGGTCTATCGGCAGTTCACTCAACCAGCTGAAGTGATTTCATAGTTCCTCTGCCTTAGATCTTGGCTGAGATTTTCTCAAATGTTTGCTTTTCACTTAAGTGCTCTTTGCAAAAAGAAAACTAAGAAATCTATCAAATCTGTGGCTGCAGTTGAAATTTGAGGGCACAAGGCTCTAAACTGGTGCCAGCTCCTGGCCTGCGGCGTGGGGAATCTGTCATGCCTCATCACCGGCAGATTGGGGCACTGGCTTATCTGGAGGTCCCTTTGCTATTCTGGAAAGCCGCCATGTTTTAGGAACCCGAGAAATTGTACAGTGGGTTGACGAATTTAGGTAGAAATACAAGTTGGGGATCACACTGGCTATATAAATGAGGCCTCAAAACTTTGTCATATCAAAAGTACTTTGGGGATGCCCTAGTGGAGTAGCGGTTAGGTCTGCCACCTCTGGCCAGTGCAATCCGCATATATCCAAGGACCCAGGTTTGTGCCCCAGGGTCACAGGGTGAGGGGTGGGGGACAACCAGGATGAACAACTAAGTAAAATAAATAAAATACTTCCTCCTCTCTTCTCCTGCCTGTCTGCCTCATTCCTGCTGCACCTTTCCTTTAAAAAAAAACAAAAACAGTGCATTTTGTTCTCAGAAAAACAGATGTCCTATTGAAGACTTCCATGTGAATTGTGAGGCCAGAGCAGTCTGCACAGCATGAATGAAGGTTTCCAGCCAGGGCCCGATGACGCCTGCGTAGTGGCAGCAGAGGTGTTCAGGCAGAAATTATAAGGGAAAACGATTCATGCTTTGCTTCTGTCTACGTGAGACCTGTTCAGGGAATGGAATTTGGAACTCAGAATAAATATGAAACCTGAACTTTTTAGGGTTTGCTTGTAGGAGCTGGGGACATATAGTTTAAAGCTTTAAAAGGCCTTTGTGAGAGATTTTATATATAGGCCATAAAATACCTTGCCTGTCAGAAATAAGAATCATAAAGAATATAGTTGACTTCTGGGGGAAATCACTCACCAATTTTCAGGTGTTCTTAGTCCTCTTTGTTTTATTTCTATCTTTAAGGAAAAGTACAGGCAGGAATGAAGGTGAATGAACAGAAGGCAGGCAGACAGGAAAAGAGAAAGAAGCATTTCATCCATTTTTACTTAGTCGTACATCTTGGTGGTTCTCCCCGGCCCAGGGCTCGAACTCGGGACCTTGGGATTTCTTTTTTGCAAACCTCAATTGTGACCTTACTTTGCTTCCATGTATTTAATTTTACTGAAATGACTTTTCAGATAGACACTTTGCCGGAAACTTTATTACCCCAGAATGGGAAAGATAGCACTCCCAGGAGAGGGGTCCAACTAGCGGACAAGTGTTTGGCAGGGATGTAGGAGGGCTTTGTAGTTGTA
>RJWH01009223.1:0-24312 GCA_004363575.1 Solenodon paradoxus | reverse complement strand
CGCCTGCCCACCGCTGGGGACCACGGCCACAGCCTTTTACTTGTGACTGTGTCGTGTGAGGTGTGAATAAACTGAGCATTCAGAAGACAACATGACCTGCAATTATTGACCATTCCTCACTGAGCACAACAGAGGTCCTTCGCTTTCAACAGGTCTAAACAGGAAAATAAGACTTGTCTTCTCTGCCCCTTGACCTTTCCCTAATATCTAAGTGACCTGGGATATGCACGCCCTGCATCTGTGTTGCCTAAAGTTTATAAAGGGCTTGGAATGAAAGCTCAAGGGGCTGTTTGGATCTCAGCGTTTTCTATCTTTTCGCTGCCGTTTAGGAAAAACCTTTGAAGGAAAAGCCAGACAGACAAAAAGTGTCTTTCATGTGACAGTTTAGACATACAGCGCCTGTATTCTTGGCGAGGTATGAGCGCATCTGTTTTGTATACAAAATGGAAGCTACAGGTTAATTATGGGCTAATCTCCCAGCTGGTTTCTCACGCCTGTGAATAGGAGACCAGTGAGCCTCACACAGAGAAAGAACATGCTGGTTTCTAGAGGAAAGTGTCCTTTCTCCCCGTGGAACACCAGTAACAAGAGTGGCTGCAGCCTGGGACTGAAGCAGCCCATTTCCACTCCCTCTGGGACTTGGGTCTCCCTGAGTCCCAAGGCGACGCTGTGCGGATTGGCTTCTTGGGAAATACTGTCAGTTATTTCATACCTCAATGATCGTGGACTAGAGTTATATTCTCCTATGTCTCATTCCAGGAAGACAGCATTCCAGAGGCGGTCGCCAATGATAGCCCATCTGCAGTAACGCCCGTTCTAATCCAGTTGCAGTTCTTGCCTAGACACATAGGAGCCATATTTAACATGGAGTCATGGCTAAAGAAGCTGACGAGGCTGACTTTTGAAATAGAAGATTTTTATTTTCATGCAGTCCTATTGCTCTAGTTACTTTGTATTGCTTTTTATACTTAAAGTCTTTTTCCATTTGGAGATACACAAATATTACGCACTTATTCTTCTAGAATGTCTACGATGGTTGTTTTTTTCATTTGAATCTTTTATCAATCTGGTAGTTATTTGGTGTGTAATGTACTAGAATATATATCAAGCTCATATGATGACATGAATGTATGTATTCGGTTTCTGGAGTTTCTACATCATTCCATTGTTTCAGGAACGTATTCTACACTACCATCATTTGTACGATTATCTTAATATTAAATTGTTTCTATATCAAGGTGGACAAATATCATAGTTAACCTTTTATTTATTTGTTTTTGTTTTTGCCTTATCGAATCTACTCATGAATATATTCTTCTAGATAAACTCTAGTTTTACATGAGTTTGCTTCAGACTAAATCCCGCTAAGAATTAAAATATAATTATTAGCCCTATAGTTTCTTTATAAGGTTATTTGGGGACTGAACATTCTGGGTTACCCTTTTACTGGGAAATTATTGCCATTAAACAGTAGACTTAAATATTCCCCTTGATTCTAAGCATGATATTGATATTGTATTCATTTATTATGTATCTGATCCCTTTATTTTTAAATGTGGGTGTTGGAGGACTTTTTAGGTACAGAACCATCATTATCTAAAAGTAAATAAAAAATAAAACCTAAATTAAGAAGTGAATTTATTCTCTTTCTGTTAGCTAAAAATTCTAGAACATTAAATGATAGTGTTAGTGGGAACATGTGAATATTTCACTGCCAGGTAAGGCTTTGCTATTAATTTCCTACAGAGTCTGTCTTGTGTGAAAAACCAGTATTACCTTATCTGCATGCTGTCTGTTTCTCCTCTTCCTCTATTCATGATAAAACAGCAGAACTAGCAGTTGACTTTTTTTTTTTAGCATTCATCAGTAAACATGGACATCACACTGTCTAAAAGGTAAGGTTGTTATTATTCCCTTTGAAACACAAAGAAACAGAGGCTTAAAGATGGTAACTAACCAGTCCTTGGTCACAAGGCTGCTGAGTTCTAGAGCTCAGCTTTGAATCTAGAGCTTTGAGTCTAGTCTAGAGGGCGGCACGGTCATGCGTCATCTTTGTACAAGGAGCTCATGTTCATTCTTCTTCATGCGACTCCTTCATAGATTTCCCACCCAGCCTGGCTCTGCTCTAAACCCCAGGGGATGACCCTGCAGACACATTCCCAGCCTCCCTTACTGGTCATCTTCTGATTGGGTTTAGTCAACAAGGGTCACTGATGGGATGATGAGGGGTGAGGAGAGGTAGGAAGTATATTTCTTCATCCTTTTCCTGATTTAGCATGAAATCTTCAGAAGGAGCTGAGTTCCCCATAACCATCTCCAGTAGGAGCTGAGCTCCCAGTGACCCTCTCCAGTAGGAGCTGAGCTCCCAGTAACAATCTCCAGCAGGAGCTGAGTTCCCGGTGACCATCTCCAATAGGAGCTGAGTTCCCGGTGACCTCCTGGTGACCCTCTCCAGCAGCAGCTGAGCTCCCTGCGACCCTCTCCAGCAGGAGCTGAGTTCCCGGTGACACTCTCCAGCAGGAGCTGAGTTCGCAGGGATGGCTCCCTTATCAAAGCTTCATCACTGGGCTCAGGCACCACCTCTTCCTTTTCCACTGGAGCCTGCGGGTGGCAATATCTTGTACATGGCCACTCCCCTGGTGTCTCACCACTCCTTGCATATTTCCTGAGCATTGCTAAGCTATTTTAAGTTGTCCCTTCATTCAAGTCTCTATTTTAAAAATCTGGTGGGAACTCTGAGTAATTCAGAGTAATTCCGTTTCTTTTTTTTTTTTTTTTTTTTTTCAATTTAAAACATTATCTTGTGGGATGCCCTGGTGAAGTAGCATTTGGATCAGCCACATATGAAGGAGCCCAGTCCACGTATATACCAGGTCTGTGGGTAATAACCAATGTGAATAATTAAAGGAAAATAAAATAAAATGCTTCTTCCCCCTCTCACTTCCTGCCTGCCTGCCTTCTCGCCTTCATTTTGACCTACATCTTTCTTTAAAACATGTATCTTATAAAATCTTGAGACGATAACACAGGGGAAAATTTACATGACCCTGGGTTTAATAATGACATCTAGATCTAAAAGCAAGAAAATTTTTTTAAATTGATAAATTGAAATTCATTGAAATTCAAAATATTTGTTCCCAAAATGACACCAAGAGAATGAAAAAATAAACTGAAGACTGGGAAAAAGTTTTTCAAAACACATTTCAGACAAAGGATTTGTATCCAATATATACAGAGAACACTAAAAACTCAACAATAAGAAAACAAGAAACTCAATTTAAAATAGGCAAATGATCTGAACAGACACCTTCCCAAGGAAGATATACAGATTGTAAACCTTCCCAAAGAAGATACGCAGATAGTAAATGAAGATAGAAAATGTTCTCACTATCATTAGGAAATTCAAAATTAAAACTAGGAGATACCCCTAATATGTTTATTAAATGACCAAAATCAAAAATACCGACAATACCAGATGCCAGCAATGTAAAGCAGCAGAAATTCTTAATTATTCTTGTGGGGATACAAAATTGTTGAGAGACATTGAAAGTCAGTTTGACAGAGTGTTACAGATATAAACTAAATATATTCTCACTATGATCCAGTAATCACACTCCTTGTCTTTTTCCATATGAGCTGAAAACTTACATTCACACCAAAACCTGCACATAGATTGTTTATAGCAGCTTTACTTATAATTGCCAAACTTGGAAGCAATCTATATGTCCTATATGTCTAGGTGAATGTATTAGCAAAATCTGGTACATCAGACAATGCAATATTAATCAATGAAACATAGGAGTCCCCAAGACATTTAATTTTGGCATGTGGATTATTTTCAGCTGAGATCAACTGAGATCCTGAAGACTCAAAGGAAACTTTTTATCACTACCTTAACTGCCTAGAAGAATGAAAATCGGGAATATTACACAGATTTAAGGTAACTTCCACAGATAACCTTTCTCTCAGAGAAACCTATTTATTTAGTGGGTCAAACAGAGCAGATCGTCCTCATCGTGTGAGTTCCCTTCCTCTCTCCTTGAAGGCCCATCCCCCAATCTTGTTCTTTAGCTTCCTTGTGCCTCTGTTTACTTTAGAATTTACATCCATGTAAAATTCTCCATACGTAATTAAATTTGTTCTTTTCTCCTACTAATCTGTGTTATTAATTTGATTGCTCTAGCAGTCTAAGAAAAACTCAGGGTGGTAGGGGAACATTTTCTTTCCGTGTCTGCAATAAAGGGAAATGCCCTATAAGGCATGAAAAGACACCAGGGAACCTTAAAGTCATATTGCTAAGTGAAACAAGCCAATCAAAAAAAAGATGCATATTATATAATTCTTATTAGAGGGAAGGGGAAAAGTAAGTTCTCTCTATTTCTCTGAGTTCTTAACTGAGACTCTTGTGCTAGAAGACAGATTGACAAAAGAAAAGAAAACTAATTCAAATACCTACTTCAATTATATAAACAGAAAATACCCTGGAAAAAACTTGTGTCTCCCTCAGGTGACTTAGAATTCAGGATGAAATACCATCTTAATAGGGTCTGGGAGGGGGATAGGTCTCAGAGGAGAGAGCAAATGATTTTTAGGAAAGATGCAGCAAATTTTAGAAGAATAGGTGGAAGTGTGACAATATGTGACAAAGTTTCTCTGGGTGTGGTGCTGACTGCTGGTCTCTTCTTCCTGTCACAAGAGTCCATCTTCCTTGGTTGGTGAGGAAGTTTGATGACAGTTGAGCTCCTTCTGAAGACTCTGTCTTTGGACAGATAGGGGGAGTTCAGACAGTTCTCCCTGCATTTGTGGTCAGGGAGCTCAAAATAATCAATATAAGCGAGCAGCATATTTTGGAGTGACATGTCCTGAACACTCACAGTCATATTTGGGGGAGACGTATTTTGCTACCCTTAGCAATTCTAACATTTTATAGAAAACTCTAACATAGTAGAAAGATCAGGCGCCTGTAGGGACAGAGGAATGAAGAACAGTCCAGCGGATTTTCATGACAGTGAATTCTATATGATGCAATAATAGTGAGCATGTCTAAAGAAAGGACAACACGAAGAGTGAGACCAACTTTAGTTAATAATAATGTCTCAATACTGGCACCTCAGTTATAATGAATTGCCACACTAATGCTATATATTTCTAATAGAGGAAACTGTGACAGGGAAAGGGAGAGTAAATAAAGTCTACTTTCCACACAATTTTTTGCAGAACTTAACTTCTATAAAAAGTAACCTATTGATTTTTTATTGTATCTTAATTTTTAAATGCATTTCAGCATGCGGAGAGATCATTGTACAGCCTTTCTGTCCAACTGTAGATGTAATTCTTTAAATTAATAGGTTTACTAATGTGGAATGATGCTTGTATTCCTGGAATAATTCTCTTGGAACATGGCATGTTCTCATTTTTAGTTAACACTGAAATTGACTTGTTAAAATTTAATTTAGAATTTTTGCACCTATATTCATAGTGAGAATGTTTCATATGCTATTTTTTATTTTCATGGTTTGAGTGATATTTTTCTTAAGCACTGGTATCGTTAGTTCTAACTTCATAAAAATAAATTGAGATTTAAATATAACTGTATATTATGCATATGCATTGTGTCATTACAATATATTTTACATGCAGCCACCTGCACTTAAAAAATGTTGGAACAAATTAAAATATTTTGAAGTAATCTTTTCAGTAACATGCATAGTAATTGGTCTGTGCAGATTTTCTGCTGCCTTTTAAGTAAAGTTTCATCATTTATACTTAGCTGGAAAACTGTCTTTAAAAAATTATCAAATATATTTAAAGAATGTGTATTTTTTAAGTTACACTTTTTTGGAGTTTTCTCTGAATCTGTAGTCACATCACTTTTTTTCACTCCCACATTCGTGCATTTTTATTTGAAACAAAATTAATAGAAATAATAGAAATTAAAAAGTGAACATGCATTTTGGTTGACATTTTTTAATTCGAATAACTAGCCATCAGATTTAATAAATGTCAACTTTTCCCTTTCCTGCTGTAGAGGAAGGAAATCTTTTTCTCTCACCAGCTTAGATTCTCCATCTGGAGACCTATACATTCGACTGGCTGGAGACAGATGGACAAACAGGGTATTAACACTTGTATCATGCACATCAGAGCAGTCAGCAGCCCAGAGGAGTGCTTAGAACCTGGGCTTAAGTATCAACAACAGAATCGAGGTTTGGGGCCTTCTGGGCGGGAGAAGCAAATTATGGTAAGATGACCAGAAGAAGTGTGGAAAATGAGGATTTCTAGTAAGGTCTGTTATACAATGTAGTTGGCGCTTTCTCCATTGGTATAGGAGAGACAGGTGTCTGCATAAATAGGAAATTCTTTCTAAATGCACATTTCATTTACTAAAGGAAAACCTGTTCCATTTTTATACCTTTTCCTATGTCTTCTAGTTCTCAATGGTCATTAGCTAAAAAAAAAAAAATTTTTTTAAATCCCTGTATCGAAGAGTTATATTTTGAAGTGGTATATTCTGGTTTTCATTTTGCCTTTTATGTTTACTATATCCATTTTCTGTGAACCTTACATTTATTTTAGGATGAATTCTTATGATGAAGAAGTATTTGAAAGTATTTTGCTATTTGTTCTGTACTATTGACTTGAAAGGAAATGAGTTTGCCTTTGAAAAGAAGTTCAGCCTCTTCCGCTAAGTTTTAGCAGTTTAGTATAAAGTGCTAAAGTAAGATCTCTCTAAGTCCTATATAGGGTTGCCGAGTTTCTTAGGATTTTTTTGAAACTGTGACGTGATGTTATTTTATAAATTGTGAGAAATTCTTAGTCATCATCTCTTCAGTGACTGTTCTTGCCCCATTCTTTCTCCCCTCTCTCTCCAGTCCTCCAGTTGCACGTACGCAGTTTTCATAAGGTTCACTCCAACTCTGGTTCTTCCATTTGTCAATCAAGATCCTTCAGGGATTTGGATACCTGGCAGGTGACTGGTCTTTCCCTTTGGAAAAGTGGAACAAACTCACTTCTTAGCATTAGGGGTTCCCCTTGGTTCTTCAGCTCCCACTCCCCAGAGCTTTAACATGCAACAAAAATCTAAAGGGAACAACTGTTCATCCTGCTCCTCTGCAGAAGTGTAATCTCCCAAGAACTTTGAGATACAGGTACACTTCATTCTTTCTCTTAGAAACCCCTGAGCTCATTCCTCTGTCTTCCATGTGCTGCCCTAGAAGACAGGAAATGCCCTGGAGAAAGCGTCAGCTAGGTGTGGGGTGTCTCAAATGGTGCAAAGTCTCACATCAGCACAACTTGAGAGACCAGAAAAATCTCCCTTTCTCTGTGCCCTGAGGTGGACCAAGTCTGGTCATTAATCTCCAGTGAGAAGAAACAAAAGCCCTTGTTCTAGATGATCCCCCTAAAATTCTAATCCATCCAATGATGGTTTCCACAACTCAATGATGCCTTTCAAAGTATGATATTTGTAATGTAGCTGGCTTCTTTTTTTGTATCAGTGTGCTGGGAATCACTGAGCTGTTGCAACATCTAAATTCCACCTGGATCTCTAGTCATCGCACAAGTTGGTTGCTGCTTTTGAGGGTTTTTAAAAACAGCTTTATTTAAGTATAGTTCACATGTCTTACAATTAATTTATTTAAAGCACACAGTTCAATGGCTTTTAGTATGTTGAGTTGTGCAATCCTCACTACAGTCCATTGTGGAACATTTTCAATCTACCACAAAGAAACCCTCAACCCTTTAGTTCTTCCTCCTTCCCCTCCATCCCTAAGCAACAGATTTACTGTGTTTTTCACTGAATTCCCTTATTTGAGACATTTATAAAAATAAAACCATACAATGTGAGGTTCCCACAGCTGTCTTCTTTCGTTTAACTTGTTCCCATGGTTGGGTCATGCTATAACAATATCAGTGCTTCTTCCCTTTTCGTGACTGTGTAATATTCCCTTTCATAAATAAATCACATTTTCCTTGCTTGTTTCTTACCTATGGAACATGTAGCTTATTTTCACATTTTTGTTTTTATAAAGATGCTGCTGCAATAACATTTGCATACAAATTTTATGTGGATGTATATTTTTATTTCTCTTGGATATATACCTAGAAGTAGAATTGCTACATCATAGAACTCTATGTTTAATCATTCAAGGAACTGCTGGGCTGTTTTCCAAAGTGACAGCATCATTCTACAGTCCTTCCAGTGGTTTAGGAGAGTTCCGATTTCTCTAAAGACTCATCAACACTTGTTTTTAGTTGTCTTTTTTTATTGTGCACATTATCTGGTTACGAAGTTATTTCCTGTTATAGATTTCATTTGCATTTCCCTGATGACTAGTGGTGCCAAGAATCTTAATGTGCTTACTGGCCTTTTTTGTATCTTTAGAGAACTGTCTGTCAGATCCTTTGCCAATTTAAAAAGAATTGGTTTGCTTATCTTTTTATTATAGAATTTTAGTCATTTTTTACACATTCTAGATACAAGTCCCTTATAATAAGACAGGCGATTTACACAGTTTTTGTCTCATTCTGTGGGGATTGCTTTCCATTTTCTTGATGGCATGCTTTGAAACATAACACTTTTTAGTTTTGATAATGTCCAGTTTATTTATTTTTCTCTTAGTTACTTAAGATTTTGCTGTTATATCTAAAAAAACCATTGCCTACTCCAGTCATGAAGTTTAATACTTACCTTTATTGACACAGCTTTGATAGCTTGAACTCCTCTATTTAGGTCTTGATCCATGCTGACTAATTTTTAATACATAATGTAAGAGAGAGAGCTCCAATCCGGTCTTTTGCAGTGAGCATCCGGTTATTCCTGCATCATTTGTTGAAAAGATTATTCTATCCTCATTGAATTATCTTGGCACATAATTTTAGCATAGTTGTTCAGGTCATTAGCTTATAAATGGTTTATAGTTAGTAATTTTAATTTCCTATTAAGCTAGTATTTGAAAGATTTGCTTTTAATTCTCAAGTGACTGGATTGTTTTCAAATGTCTTATCAGCTTTAATTTTTATCGCATTGTGGTAATAGACTGCCTGATGTACAAATACTATATTTTTTAAATCTTATGATCTGTATAAGATACAGTTTGGTTAATATTTATCAAAACCTTGGAAACATGTATTGAATCTTTGCAAGGTAAAATGCTCAATGTCTATCAATTAAATCATGAATGACAATATTAATATCCTTTGCAGCCTTATTTTCTGTCTTCTTGATTTATGAGTGTTGAGAACAACATAATAAAAATCTTGTATATCTTTTATTTCCAAATGCTTCTACTTTATTTAAAGTCATGTTTTTCAATCATTTAGATTTGTTGGTCATTTTAACTTCACTGTGGTTTTGCTCTTTTGTTCTTACAAAATGACCTTCTTTGTCTTGTCCTCTGTTTTTGATCTTAGGTTCTGCATTATTATGCCTTCTTTTGATTTGTGTCTCTTTGATATATCTTTTCCACATGCTTTCCTCTTCAGATTTCTTGGTTATTGTATTTAATATGTTAATCTTCTCATTTTATTAAGAAAGGTTAAATATTGTTCAGATACTGTCAACTTTCTTCTATTTACCTTCAAGTGTTGTGTCTGACACTAACAGTTATACTTCATTGCCAACCATAATGATAGACATTGTGCTTTGCATGCTTTTCTTCAGCATGGCCTTCCTAGCCCTTCCTTATGACAAAGAAATCTGTATTTGATTCATCACTAAGGCGTTATTCTTCATAGCCCATTTCATATCTTAAATTAAGTGCATCACATTTTATTTTTAACAAGTCAACACACTGAAAATTCTGGGATCTCTCGAACAAGGTCTTTTTCCCGCCAGTCCTGAATGTGTGTCATTTGTGATGATGCACCAAAACCAGCCTTCCTCTCCCCGATGTGTATGTGGACGTCTAATCCCCAGTGCTCAGTTGATGTTGGCACTCCATACCAACGCAGAGTGCAGACTCTTGGTCCTGGGTCCCAGACTTCCCTCAGCTCAGTTGCTGTGTCCTGGAGCTTGGTGTCACTGCCTGTTGATGCTACCACCAACCAGAAGACATGGCGCCACCGACTGGCCCTCTTCCCTTTGAGCCTCCCTCTCCACGATCCTCCTCCTTGACCAGCATGCTACCTTCCCTCTGGGGGAAGAGATTAGAGCAAACAATCTGTCTGAAATCACTTTGGTACCAAATGTCTCCACACTTTTTATTTGATCCAAGTTTTTCTAATTCAAGATCAAGTCTTTCTGAAAAAGAAAGCTTTCAGCTAATTTCTATCTCACCTGTGACAACTTAGTGACATTTTCTCTAATATTTAGTGCAATATGCTCTAGCTAAGTCAGCTCCTCACTGCCAATTTTCCTGTGTCTCTTCATAGCAGAATTGGAAATGCTTCCTTTCATTTAACTCACCACTTTCCTACCAATTAATACACGCTTACCGCTCTGAATGAGGAAGTGGTCTATCTCCACAAATTGGGGGCAAATATTAGGTTTCTGGGTCCCCCAGCACATGTGCTCATCCATTCCTAGAAGAAAAATAGAGACTTGGCTATGTGGTCTGTTTCAGACTACTTTCACTGTTTTAAGGCTACACATTATGATTCATCCATGGTAAGTGTCATGAACATAAAAAAAAGGGATCATGTTGAATTTCACCCTAGATTTCTCTCAGAAAAGCTATGTCCACTAAGTACAAAATTCCTGTGTGGGTTAATAGCTCAATTGTCATGTGTTATTTTGTGCAATAATTAAGGCTGGTCCATGGATTTACAAGGCAAGAGAAAGAACATCCTAACAACCAAAGGTAGCAAGTGGGTTGGGGATGCCTGAGCTGAGTGCTCCTGGGTCAGAGGGTCTCTGCAGAGGCCAGCTGGTCCTTGCGACTCAGGTCCCAGAAAGCCTGATCAGCTGTTACCTGACTGTCAGTTCCCTTCTACTCTGACTGCTAAGACTCCAAGATAATCAAGCACATGAAAAAAATTATGTAACATCCCAGACAAACAAAACAAAAATACCCTTTTCCAAGTTACCCTCAGGTGACTCATGTTGATGACTCTAAAGTCTTACATACATATTTTCTTATTTCTTATTGGGTTATTATTCTTCTGTCTGTCCCACTAGAATCCACCACAACACTTGAACCAGCAAACCAGCAGAGCATAATCATCTTACTTTCTTCTGTTCCTGACATTGTGGGGGTGAGGGGGCATGGAGAGGTGACGAGATGACTGCAAATGTATGAGACAGATACATTTTATTTAATAGTTTTGTTATTTCTTTGTTTACATGGCTATGTGCATTTTGGGATATTGAAATTGTACCCCAGTCTGTGTGTATTCAATACCACACCCACCACCCAGGTTCTCATGCCCTTCCCCGCCATCTTGTTCCTTCTTCCTTCCCTCCCCATTCACATCCTCCCTGTAGCCACAGTCTTATATCCTGTGCATTTTGTTGAGGCTTATCTGTTCATTTGTTGTCTTTATTTGTATTCCACACATGAGTAAATCATCCTGTCCTTCTCTTTTTCCTTTCTGGCTTCTTTTACTTAGTCTCATCCCCTGCAGGTCCACCCAGGTTGCTGCCAAGTGACCATTTTCATATTTTTTATTTCTTGGTTGTTTGGTTGCTTTATTTGGGAAGGAAGGGAAAGAATAAAAAAGTATCTTTATTCATTTATTTTTGCTTTTTTCACCCTGGTCCGTGTAACACAGGTCCTGGTTCGGCAATAAGAGACAGAGACAACGGAGCCTGATGAACACTAAACAAGATTTTATTGTCCCATATGCAGCTGGGAAAGCTCCTTTCTGAGAAGGGACAGAAGGAGCAATCCGAGGGAAGCTGTGAGAGAGAGGTTTTTAAGGGGCCTGTCTCTGGCTAGCTTGGAGCGGGCTAAAGGTGGAATTCCAATAAGGCCATCTGGCTGAGCTGTTGATTTAGGGGTAGGGAGTGATGGGCTGGAATGTTAGGAGAGTGCGGAGGGTGGGGATGGGGTCCTTGAGCGTGGTAAACAGGAGGGGGTTTGAACAGCCTCTGGTCTTGCTTCAGACTGCAAAACGGTCTTTTTCATGCTTTGCTGGAAAGTAACAACTTTCATTTTTTTTGCTTTCTTTTGTCTCCTGTATCATTCCTGCCTTTGTTTTTTCATAAAAGATGTAGAGGAATAGTGTAGTCTCAAATTACTACTTCCTGCTGAATGGAGGACGAAAGTGGGCACCTTGAAGGAGAGAAACCTTGTTTTCCTGTAAGAGAAGGAGCTATGATTAGTGGTACCGGTGGCCATCCTTCTGAATAAGTTAACTAGAAGTCGTATAAAGCAGAGACCAAGTAGGAGGATGAGAACGGGTAAGAATGGGGAGAGGACTGGGAGTACCAGGAAGACCAGAAAAAGAAGTGCGTGGGGGGCGAGTTGAGCGTTTTCTAGGAGCCGTTACAGACTTTGAAGAGATTTTCTCTATATGGCCTGACTGATTTACACAGAAGCAGCATTCTTCTTGGAGAAGACAAATGTCACCTCGGCAGTCAGCTAGCACATCCAGACCTCTGCAGTTCTGCAAGACAACTGAAGCCAGAGAGTTAATTTGGTCTTGAAGGCCTGAGGTTGGTAGGAGGAGTGGAGGTGCCACTCGATGCCTAGGGCTGAGGCTGTCTCCTGAGTGACCGGAGAAATAAATGCGGGGCCGTTATTGGACTGGAGAGAGGCAGGGAGGCAAACCTGGGAATGATTTCTTTGAGGCTGCTGTAGACACTTCATGGGCCTTTTCAGAGGCGGCAGGGAAAGTTTCCCATTGGCGCCGTTCCTTTGTTCCTCATCAGTCCTGATGATTACATTCCTTGGCCAGGTGGCACCAGGGACAATTCACTGTCCCGATATCGAGCTTTGATCCCTGTCCTAAAGCTTGCTCCTTTGGGAGTTCCTGACAGTCCAGGTCACCAACCCAGGTCCTTGAGCTTTATACGGTCCACATGCCAACATCTCGGCAGACTGAGCCACAAAGGGCACACGCCTTGCGATAATTTTAACAGCTCTAAAGAGCTGAGCAAATATGCCACAGTTCCTTTATAGTTGTATGTTATAGTCACAGAAGTGCCTGGATGACACTGGAGAAAGGAAATAAGATGCTATCTGCCTTCTTTTTTTATCAGCTCTTTACACCTTCATAAAAGTATACAAGATATAAATGCCATGATGGGCTGATTTCCATATATTTCCATTCCTAACATGCCATGATTGTGTGATTTCATGGTTTCCTGGGCTTCTGTGGACAACTAGCCAGGCAGAAAGAATGTTGGGAGGTTGCCCTCACTTCTGATACATTTGCTCCCCTATATCATGGCCTCGATCGTCACAGTTAGGATCCTGGGCTGGATGGACCATTCTTCTCTTCCAGGGGATATGTCTTAAGTGCTCACACTCCAAGCCTATTTCAACACCTTTTTGCAGCCTCCTTCCCTCAAAGAAGACAGAAATTAACACACTGGCATTTCCTTCCTCCTTCCTGAGTCACAAGTGGTTATTACCAGTAGCAACAAGTAGAAGTGGATTATTTATGGACTTCGTTTTTTTCTTTCTTAGAACCTGGGGAAGTTGCTCAGGTGAAGGGAAGACTTGGTACTTCTGGTTCAGCTCTGTCACACTCAGAGGTCAGGAACAAATCATTCTATCTTGACCATGAGAAAAAGGTAAGTTTTTTTTCTTAGAAAGGTAATGACATCCTTGGATCCATGAAAGAACAGGGGTAACAAGGCAACTGCTCCCCCAGATCTGGAGACACTGCCTAAAGCAGAGACACAAGGGCCACACACTGGTAGGAACCTTCAAGGGTCATTTGGGTGAATGCCTGGGCTGTGTGTGGACTATCAGAAGGGGAAGAGGCACCTGAGGTTGTCGTCATATGAGAGGAACCACCCAGAATCTCAAGAGGAGATTGTAAGACCCCTCATGGCTCTGGCTGGAGGGGAGGATGATCTTTATGAGACAGGCCCATCTCTTTGTTGTAGATTTTTTAATATATACAAGTCTTGCAAATTTCTTTGGAATATCTAATCAACAACTCATTAAAAATAAATGCATGGATGAATATTACATGCAATAAAATTTTTAACAATCATGGACATTTGCTATAAAATTTCCTTCATTTCAAACTACGTATCTATTTCTCTATCTGGATAGAGAGATAGATATATAATTTTTCTATAAAATGCAGTATTACCAAGTCAGAGTCATGAACTAATTTGAAAAAATTCTTCATTTAATTTCATTTCCAATCAAATTTGCTTCATTTAGTCTTTAAAAAAAGGGCTATTTCTGTGGTCAAAGGCTTTGCTAGAAATGTATCCCCTATAGGAAGATATTTCTCCCATAACCACACCCCCTAAATTTCCTGTCTACTTAATTAGGTGATTAAAAGCTCATAGTCAACGAAGATCATGGCTTCAAGGAAAAATAATCAAAATACTGCATCCAGAAAAGGTAGAGAACGGCTGGGGGACAAGGAGAATATACCTTTGGAGAAACATTTGTGAAGGTTATAACTCCCAAACTCAGATCTCCTGTAAGTTTGATATTTTCCTTCAGATTATAGAATGCTTCTCCTCCCCTACCCCTTACCACCACATCAACAAGGCCCTGGTATGTTCACAGCAGAGAACAGTTAAGATTTGTAGAAAGCTTTCTCTGAACAGGAGTTTTTAGGAGAGAGGAGACAAAGACAAGGACAGGAGACAAATAGTGACTTCTGCATCTACAGAGACACAAAATACTAAACGCAAGAAGTCTACCCAGATAACCAAACATTTTTATACTAAAACTCCTTTTATGTTGGTTCCTACTACCTAATACGATACTCTTTACCTTAGTTCCCAAATCTAATACTGACTTTCAGTAAAAAAAAAAAGGTGAGACACACCAGAACACAAGGAAAAACAGTCTAAAGGGAAATAACAGGCACTAGAACCAGACTCAGATGTGTTACGTGGGCATTATATTAGACAAGAAATTTTAAATACCTATGTTTGCTATACTAAGAGCTTTAATGGAAAAAGAAGACCAGAACAGATGGGTAATGTAAGCAGGGAGAGGGAAATACTTGGAAGGAGTTGAAAGAAAATGCTAGAAATAAAAAAAAAAAGAAATCACTAAAGGATATGAAGAACTTTTGGTGTCCACCTTCGGATACTTGGTACAACTGTGAAAGAAACATTGAGCTTGAAAAGAGATCAGTACAAACTTTAGCCTTTGCCAAAGAATTGACATACTCTATTTGCCCACCTCTTTTTTCTTTTCCCTTTTGGTAAGCACTAAATTGGTCTTATAAACCGAAACTTTATTTTTGTTTTATTCTAGTATATATGGTTATTGGTTTGTTACCAGGAATACCCAGAACTTGTATAATGTCTTGTAATAGAAGACTTTTTGTCTGACCCCAATGTAAAAGTTAGTCTGCCAGGAATTTCTCACAGTGCTATGAAGGCTGTAGCTCTGTCCAAGGACATGTAAACATCCTCCCTACTCTGCGCTGTACATAGCTGATAAGAGTTGCCAGTGGAAACCACACATAGTCAAGGAGGTGGGTCTTTGCCTCAGAGTATAAAAGAAGCTCCCCCAATACCTGCTGTTGCTCAGCTTTGGGTAGCAATGCCCCTGGGCCAGTACAGATACAACAAAGTGCTTCTCTCTACTTGAGTGACAGCTGTCAGTCTTCTCTCTGTCTGGAGGCTCTGCCATAATAATTTAATGCAGTTGCTCCTGTTAGAAATATTTTAAAAGACTGAAACAAAACAAAAACTATTTCTTAAACTCTAAAAAATTAGTAGCTCCTAGGAAAGGGGAGGAGGGTGGCAAAATTGGGTAAAAAGAGTCAATTGTACGGTGAAGAATGGAAAGCAGGCTCTTGATGGTAAACATAATGTAGTACATACAGATGTTACTGTGCTCCTGAAACTTACATAATGTTATAAACCAATGTTACTTCAAATTTCTTCAACACAGATGAATGAATCTACAGTGAATTAGAAAATGAAAACAAACTTTACAAAATGAAATGCAAGCACTAAAAAAGAGGACAGAAATTGAAGAACTGTGGGACAATTTCAAAAGGCAGAATATATGTGTAATTGGAATATAGGAGAAGAAGGAGACTGTGGAGTATCAGAAATATCCTAAGTAATAATAGCGAAGATCTTCCCAAAGTAATGAAAAACCTCACAGAGCAGAAAGCATGATGACAAGGTGTCAAACAGGGTCTGCAGGCATAACACCCCAAACTGCAGAAAATAAGGACAGAGACCATTTTGGAAACAAGAGACTTGGGTTTGGGCATAAATGGGAGTGACGTCTAATATATGTTCTGCTCACTCACCAAAAAATACTATACTTTACCTCTTTTAAATACTGGTTCTGTCTTCCCTTACCTAAATGAAAGGGCATGTGCAGGTGACCTCATTCAAGGAATTTCATTCTGTAAGTGAAGATGGAATAAGGTTCGAGGGGTATAAGGAAACACTTTTTCTCTAAACAGGACAAATGACCATTTTATTGATTGCATCCTCATCATTCTTCCGAGGACCTTGAACTAAGCCTTCTCAGCAAGGAGGACATTGAGGTGTATTTTAAATCACAGTGCCTGATCCTAATGGATGTGAAATTGGATATTGTTTGTGACTTCTATAAGAATGGAACAGCTGGGCTGTTTCCAAGGCAGAGGTAATAAAAAGGTGATAGAAGGGTGGGATCCTGAATGGGTAGGAGAACATCAACCACGATAGTATGAATCAGGCAGGAAATTCAGAGATGGTGAGGTGGGGGTGGGAGGGAGATGGGTGCGTATGTATATGCGTGGATGTACAAATAGTGACACGGATTGATCAGCATTTCCAATGAGCTTTCTAAATCCAGGAATAAGTAACTGCTGGGATCGATAAAGAGGAAACTTAGTTTAGACATATGAAGCCAAAGCAGAGTAAAACAGTTACACAGGCAACTGGAAAACCAGAGGAAAACCTTGGCGGGGAGGTTTTTGTTCCCTGCTGAGGCTCAGGAAGGAGCCTAGAAGCTAGATAGTTATCTTAAACCTTTTAAATGTAAAATCACTCTGTAAACATTGCTTGTTAGAATGGCTGATTTACTTCTTGCATTTTTTCTGTAAATGACTGCCTCATGTAAAAACAATAAATACATGAGGAGTCAGTGACTCGTGGTAGCTATTTGGGAGCGAGTTCCCCCGACAGTTTTACCCACTGACCCCGCTTTCTTCTATTTTGGTCTGTTTCGTTCTTTCCTTCTTTTTCTCAATCCTTTGCAGTCCTTTCCTCCAGCCCTGATTGCAGGAGTAGAGCCCGACAAGTAACACAAGATTTTTGAACTTACTAGAGCAAAACTGTACCAGCAACAAAGTGAATTATAAACATAGGCTTTAGTAAATAAGAGAGAAGTTAAAATAAATCCATTTTCATTGAGCAGTAGTGTTTACAAAACACTTTCACAGTCATTGTAATATTTTCATAACCAAGAACATTTAGACTTCAATAAATTAGGAGGTTTTCCAGTTTTGCTCAACACCAATTATGGTGGAATAATTATTCTCTTTGCCTCTAGCTTTTAAATGATGGACCAAAGAACTCATGAAAATATGTTTCTCAAAAGATAGGAGGGAGTAGTGATAGGCAGAGAAAATTTCCATGTAGACTTTTTTTTAAGTTTCAAGGTCCTACCCAAATGAATTATTTAAATAACTTTTAGATTAGATAATGCTTTTGTGCTATGGCATTCATTTTATCTTTGTTCTCTAACCTTGGATGGCAGGAATGGCATTGTCCTAATCCTCCTTCCCTTGGGGAGGGCAGGGCAGTCCTGTGAGGCACCACTGCCCACAGATACTGGATGACAGGACGGAGTCCCCATAAGAGTCTAACTCCCTGCCTGTCTCGTCATTTGGGATAGCAGAGCACCAGACCCTGGGAGGCTTGTAAACATCAGGTATTTGTTTCTCACATTCATTGCATTGAAGGCGCATTGCATGATAGCAGAACGTAGTGTTAATGCAACCTGGTATTTCTCACAATAGATATAAAACTAAAGGTCTAACAATAGGGGCCAGCATGGCGGCTCTGAGAGAAGTCTTGTAAGGGAGAAAGGCCTGCCAGACGTTCACTTCCCAGCAGCCATGAAGACAGCCATAAAGACCACTCGAGTTAGCAGAGCCAGAAAACATCCTGTGATCTAAGCTACTGGATGCTGCAGGCAACTGATAAGTCACCAACAGATAAGGAACTTCCCTAATTGCTTGCAAACAGAATCCTGTGTGTGTCTTGCAAATTGAATCTAGTATGTGTATATAGCCCATGCGAGGAATTTACAAATAATTGGGTTCACACTTGTAACCGCCCCCCACTCTAATTTACACTTCTCTTCCCGTGCTTGCTCTAACCTGTATAAGTGCATCCTCACCTGCCATCTGGCTGCTGAGCCCATTGACGTAATAAATGTGCCTAAAATACTTCCCTGGTTTGTCCTGGGACAGGAGAGCCACAAGGGTCTCCTCTGCATTGCAAATGGGCCTCTTCTAATATTTCCTCACATTGTGGAAAGAGAGCAAGTGAGCTCCTGGGGTTCCTTTTATTTTTCTTTAATTTTTAAAAAATATTTCCTATTTCTTTTGTTTACATTGAAATTGCCCCTAGTCTGTTTCATACCACATCCACCACCAGAGCTTAATGCCTTTTACCACCATCTTGTTTCCTCCTCCTTTCCCTGTTCCCTCTCCTTCCCACCTACCTGCTACTCACAGTCCTGTGTCCAGGGAATTTTGTTGAAATTTTTCTGTTCATGTGTCTTGTTTCTTTATATTCCACATGTGACAAAAACCATCCTGTCCTTCTCTTTTTCTTCCTGGCTTATTTCACTTAATAGGATCCCCTCCAGTTCCATCCAAGTTGTTGCAAATGGCACAATTTTGTCTTTTTTAACAACTACATAGAATTTTATTGAGTATCTAGACCACGGCTTCTTTATCCAGTCATCTGTTTATGGGCATTTAGGTTGTTTCTATGTCATGGCTAAGGTGAACTGTGCTGCTATGAACATCGGGGTGGAGATTTTTTTTTTTTTTTGATTAAAGGTTTTGTATCCTCTGGTTATATGCCCAGGAGTGGGACTGCTCGATTTAATGATAGTCCATCTTCATTCTTTTGAGGCATCTTTATACTGTTTTCCAAAGAGGCTGCACTAATTTACATTCCCATCCACAGTGTAGGAGTGTCCTTTCTCTCCACACCTCCTCCGGCACCTGTTGATCCCTTTTATGAGACCAGCAATCTCATAAAATGATGAGGCTCCACCCTCCACACAATTGTGCTACAACACAGTGGCTGAATCTGATGCAGGACAGCAGAGCTTGGAATCTGCAGGGCAGTGTGCAGATGTGTGCATAGTGGACTAACTGGCAAAACCTGAAAGAGACCCCAAGGGGCATCTCAGCTTAGCAGCCTGCATCTAGGACACAGCCTTGGATGCTCCTGACATTTCTCTCCAGGTCACCTAGATGTGCCCAGAGCCCCTAACTCTCCATCTTGCTTGAGTGAGAGCCAGGCAGCTTAGGTCCCTCACATGCACACATGTGTATTCTCTTGATGTGACCTCAACTAGTTATTTCTGCTCTTAATAAACCCGCTGTGTGTTCCTGTCCAACAATTCTCTCCGCGAATTCTTTCTGGACGAGCTCAGCGTCTCATTGGTGTGTCTCCGCTCCCTTTCCCCACCTCATCAAATCCACAACACTTACACTGCACTGCAAAGTTGGATGTTATTTCTAACTGACAGCACCGATCTATCGCCCCACTGGACAGCATTCCTGTTGCACTTCTGAATCATTCAATCTTCGGTCAATGTGGTTCAAGGGCATCTGACCAACCGTGAATTAGCAGGAAAGTGTCGGTGTGTGCTAACTTCATGTGCTAACGGATTAGCAAAGGATGAGTGACCTGCAGCATCCACAGGAATGTGAGTAGCATAGCTATTTCCTTAATGAGTGACCAGAACTGATGGATGTGCCATTCACATGCGCTGCTGAGTCTCATCTTTTAAACGACAGCTAAACATGTACAGAGCGGACAGAGCTGGCCCACACTTCTTTGATTCTCACAGTCGACATTGAAGTGGATGCTGGGGAAAGTGCAAAGGTGGTAGGAGACATAGATGGCCTTGAACAGGCCCGTATGAAGCCCCAGGGATTCAAGTCTGTCCATTGGGTCCCACTGCTCCACCCACTGGGTCACCACCTCGGCCAGACACCCTGCAGGCTGACACTCCCTTAATAAAGAGTGTTCTTGGTGGCACCCATCATTCCTCTGACTCTCGTGTTCATCATTAAAATTCTGGTTATTGGGGGCCTATTGGAGAAGCTGATGGGAATATTGATCCAGCCCTTCCTTTCTATGTACAATTTCAGAAAGCCGATTATGGGGAAGCATTTCAATCATTTCTTGTCACTTCATGGTCTTATTTTGGAACATCCTTCCCTTGCTCAGCTTCCCACTCCGGCCACAGTAGTGGCGGAAATGGAGAAAGAACTTCAGTCACGAGCTCATTGTACTCAGTCCCTTTGTGATGCTCTGGTTTAGTATCTCGAATACCTGCCTTTAATACCGATTAAAACGTGGATAATCGTTAAGTGTCCACCCAAAGTGTGAGAGGAAAAGGAAATCCTGGTTCACTGCTGTAAGCAGCCTGGTGTCACGCCTGTGATCGGCCCAACCCCACGCCTGTAAAGACGCACCCTGAGTCAACACGGTACCTATTAAAGGCAACAGCGCCCTGTATGACGCTTTCATCTCCTTCAAGATCAGCCTCAATGGCCCCTGTGTCTGAACAAGGACCAGAAATACTGTTTGATTTCACAGTCAATCGGCTGAGTCCAGAGAAATGAAAGATTTCACTTCTCCCTTAGGAAAATCTAATATTCTCTTGAAAAGGCTGAAATTGTTTTCCTTTCCCTGGGGCGAGAGTTGGAGGAGAGACACCCAGTCATGTCCAGCTCCATGCTTGTTCACCTGTGTCCAGGGTGGGCTCTCCCGCAGAGAGAAAATGAGTGCTCCCCTGGGATCAGTCCGCTCACTCCCATGCTCCCAGAAAGTGTGGTTGAAAGACACTCTGTTTTCAAAGGAACCCACTTACAAGGTGAATTATCAAATTCCTGTCTTTATTCAGACCCCTTGAGTTGCTTTATCTCTGATCATATTAGCATGTTGGCCTTTCTCTGTAGTTTGTTGACAAGAAACTATGTGGAGGAGGATAAATTGCAGGCCAGCAGAGAGGGAGGAGCTGAACATCAGTGCACCATCTGAAACAAGCATGCAAATCCTGATTTTATCATCTCATCTGCTAGGAGTAAATTAAAACTCCTCCTGCAGACCACAAGGATTCCATTTAGTTTCCCCAGCCCTCAAAAAACATCTAAATATGGACAGAGCACCTCCTACCTTCTTTTGAATACATTTGGAAGCAAAAAGGATGATGTGACTCAAATAAACATGAGTTTGGCAGCTCCTTTCACACACGCACACGCACACACACGCACGCACGGTTCTAGGCCGGTTCTGCAGAGTGACAAAAATAAGCGATGGCTCCTTTAGGCGCATAATGTGGATCCCTCTGCTTTGAAAGCGGCCTTCATTTTTCATGTCACATTTAGCAGGCGATCATCTATCACCCAGTTTAACAACGTTGGGTACACTTTACAATTAGCCGTCAGAGAGACCTTTTTGTCAAGCCCGAAAATTAAGTTTTCGCTTCAACATCGAAAGCAGCCTGCACGGCCTTCTCTGGGTAGGTCACCGCGCGCGTTTTCTGTCGCCTTGACAGCAGTCTGGCCTGGCTTTCCCCGCCCCTCAGAGAGAGGATGCCTTCTTTGCCTGCCGCAGCCCCTCAGCCTAACTACAGCAGGGGTGTGTGTGGAAACACCGAATTCAGCCTGAATTGACCCACAAAGAGCGTGGGGCAGGAGCGACGCACCGGGAAAACAGGGATCAAGGGGAGGGGCTTTGGGGCCGAAGCGAATTAAAGGAGAGGGGCTAAGGTGCACGCTCAGCTCTGCTGTGGAGCCAGGTGAGAGAGTGAGGCTTGGGGGTTACAAAGGTTCAGTGACTTCTCCTAGTTCTGTGAAGAAAGAACGAGGACTCTCTACCACCCTGACATTCAGGACATAAAGACTAGGAAACATCAGTGAAAAATGCTAAAATCTCTTATTCTGTTTAGTCACAAACATCCTCAGGCTGCCATTTTTTAATAACGCTATTTAGTATTTCTTTTGTTCACAATGCTAGATTGCCCTTAGGAAATGGAAATCGCATCTCAGTCTCTGTCACACACCACGCCCTCCACCAGGGCCGGGGGCCTGCACACCCCCGTGCCCGCTCTTCCTCCTTCCCTCCTCCATGTCCCTGGCCGCCGTCACCCCGCGTCCTGTGAGTGTTTGCTGGCATTTACCTGCTTGTTTCATTTCATTCTATTCCACATGCAAGTGAAACCATCCTCTATTTCCCTTTTTCTTTCTGACTTCTTTCACTTAACATGATCCCTTCCGGTTTCATCCACATTGTGCAAAGGTCATGGTTTCATGTTTTTTTAGTAGCTGCATAGAATTCCACTGAGTGTCTAGAGCAGAGCTTCTTTCTCCAGTTATGTGTGGACGGGTATTTAGGTGGTCTCCATGTGCTGGCTCTTGTGGGCGGTGCTGCTATGAACACAGGGGCACAGGTATTTAGACACACAGAGGGCCTGCAGGCACCTGGAAAAATGTTCTACCTCACTCAGCATCAGAGAAATGTAAATACCAACCACAGGCTACCACCTCACACCTGTGAGGATGGCCTGTGTCAAAAAGACTGCAAATGGCAGGTGCTGGAGGGGGCGTGGAGAAAAAGGAGGCTCCTACACTGTTGCTGGCAATGGAAATTGGTAGTCTCCTTGGACACCAGAACGGGGATTCCTCAAACAAAGATGGATCTACTGGTCAATCTAGCAATCCCAACCCTGGGCACAGACCCAGAGGAGACAACATCTCTAATCAGGAAAAATATCAGGCTGCAGTTTTCACCTAGGTTCCTGTCCACCTGTCGTTCAGACAGGGCATCGTGTCAAGTGGGGCTGGGACACTGATCCTGTATGCAATGTCCATCCCTCGCCTGCTCCTAATTGGGGGCTGTAATTACGATTTCACTTTTCGATTCTAAGAGCATACAGTGCAATCTTGCTGAGGAGTTTCTAACAGAATTTAAAATCATCGAGAGGCTCTGAGGTTTCTTGAATCTCGCTTAAAAAGTACTCACTTTAGCAGCGAAGACTCGGTCTCCCCAGGATGTGCAGAGCCAGCTTTCTCAGCTGTGTCTGTCTGCCTGTGGATTGCTTCAAGCTGAGGTCACATGAGCCACTGCTGCAGGGCCCCAAAAAATCTACAACTCCCTGAATCACCTAGATGAATGAAAATTGGGGGTACTACCTAGAATTGGGATTTTATCAGAAATAGCCGCGATTGGAGAAGGCTCTCTGTGTGACAGGACAAACGTCTCATTACAGAGCATCTGGTTTCATCAGATGAGTCACCCTCTTGTCATGGGAGCCCCTTCCCCCGGGCTTGAGGCCCCAGGCCCCTCTCCCACTTCCAAGCTCAGGACACAGAGCCCCGTTTTACCCATTGACATCAGCATCTCTGTCCCGTAACAATTAACAAAGTCATTTTATCTCTGTAATCGTTTTTGGGGCCCCACAGCTGCCCTCACTTTGGAGGTGAAGGAGGGAAGGCAGACAGCTCATCAGAGTTCTGGGGGCATGACTGGGGCTGCTTCCAGCCTCACACAAAGGCCTCACTCAGAGGCCACAGCCCAGCAGGCTGCATTTCAGGGTCACACCGGCTGGGCCAGGGCACCCAGATATTTCATCAAACTCCAGTCCTGTCGCCATGAAGGCTTTTTGAGATGGGATTAACATTTAAATCAGTGAGAAGAAGAGATTATCCTCTGTAATGTGGTTGGATCTCATGGCCAACTGAAGGTCTTAGGAAAAAAGATAGAATTCCCTGAAGGAAGAGGGAATTCTGCTGCCTGCAGACCGTGAGCAGCAATGCCGATTCCTCCCAATCCCCGGTCCGCCAGCAGGCGTCAGGTCTTCCAGCCCCCACCACACATGAACCGGTTCCTTAAAGTGCCCCTCTCTGCCTGTCTCTATCTGTAGACAGACAAGTAGATAGACAGACAGAGACAGTAGATAGAGAGATGACAGAGACAGAAGCAGAGGTAATGATGATCGGTATGATCAGTATGGA
>RJWH01009222.1:0-24330 GCA_004363575.1 Solenodon paradoxus | reverse complement strand
AATATATCACATACCATATAAATTACACAGGCACAATTCTGCTAAAGAGCCTTCCTAATGAATTAAGGTGCTGAGATGACTACAAAATAATTAGCTTCTTAACAGATTCCTTAAATCTCTACCTTTTTTAAACACCAATTCAAAGACCATGCTTACTAAATTATTTCAGTAAAAGTGCTCCCTGGTGTCATGTGACAAAATTTTTTTACATAAGTCCTCCAAAACCTTTTCAAATTACTGTATAAAAACCTCTTTCCTGTATAAGGGATATATTTATAGTAACTAAGACTGTTTCATTTTAAAGCCATCTCTGATATCAGAACCATAGGTTCCAAAAACAATTCTCCTGTGATCTATGGGAGGATGTTACCACCAAGCTTCCCTGGCAGAAAATTATCCTAAGCGATCTTTTATTTCATCCTTGCTATACTACCCTAAGCCAAGGTCTCCCAATAGTCAAGTTCTCTAATATCAGGTCTAGTCATTTTTTGAAATATCAATTCCAACTCCATCAGTATAATTCATTTCAAAGTACTGAGGGCAAGTGTCGAGCTAAAGCGATTCACAGGAAACTTTAAGTTATGAAGAAGTTTCACAACCACAAGGAATATTTCTATTTATGAGTAGTTTATTGATCCAAAAGGTCACTGAACAGATTTTAAGCAGAGAAGTTCCTAGCATTTGGACAAGAAGAACTGGGAACCTTCAACTAAAAATGGTTAATAACTGGTGGTAGTTGTTAAGGAGTGAAGAAAGCCAGCTAATCAGATATAATGATAAGCAGGAACCACATAAGCAGGAAAGAAAGTAGAGCTGGCCATACAATTTCTCTGTTCAAGTAAGAAGAGGTTCTGCTTGTATTGAAAGGTTAAACTAGACATGATGGCTTTTGTGTTCCTGGCTGTATTGAACACATACTAATAATCCTATCAAACAAACTTGTGGGTAGTGTGTTTCCTGGGGCTGGGCAGGTGGTTGTAATGGCAGCAAACTAGTGAAAAAATGCAGTAGATCTATAAAAGTAAATGTTGGGGATAGTTATCCGAAAAGAAGAACAAAATGTTAAGTATGAGCTCATATAAAAATAAAAAAAATGAAAAAATGACATAGAAGGACACCCACCCAAACTTAATAGCTGTCTTGAAGCACATGAAACTGAAACACATGATTAGGGACTTGATTTTCTATTCTACACTTCCAAATTTAAGTTAATTTTGTTTATAATATTAGCATGTATTTCTATTCTTTCTAGATAGAGCAAATTGGTTGGGTGAAGATGACTAGCACTCACTTTGATAATAGGTATCTACGCAGAATGCAAAGTTAAGTCAACATAGAAGAAAGGTACTAAGATGAACACGGGTATTATCTTTGAATGTTTGCTCTAAAATATGCTTTATATAAAGGCTCATTAGTAATGTTGACTGCTTTTACTAAAGTCATTTTTAAAAACCCAAACAACTGAAATATAAATCTCAGGAGCCTGAACTGAGATACAGCAACTAAGTTTTAGACAAAGCATGGTATGGTACCACGCGACAGAAGTACCCTGTTGCTACCTGGGTTTCCTGTACTTAAATCTGAATATGCGCAAACATTCCCCAGATTAGATACATATACACTATCTCTTGCAGGCAAGTGTCCAAATGCTGATAAACGTTACCCCTGTATATATGTATGAATGAGACATGTAAATGATATTCTCAGGGTTGCATACTCAAAAGGGCTTACATTTTTTCATTCTATGGTTCCCACTGGTTGATGGCTTCCTCTTAACTAGCTCACTAACATGTCTAAGATGTACAAGGCTCAATTAAAAATGGGGCTGTATAATTGTAGAAACCAATTAGTAGGTATACAGGGACTAGGCTACACGTTTAAACAGTCTGGTAATAATGGTTTCTTTCACTGTACAGAAGCTTTTTAATTTGACGTAGTCCCATTTATTTACTTTTGCTTTTATTCCCTTGGGCAATGGAGATGGCTCCACAAAAATATCACTAAGGCCAAGAACTTGTCACCTATATTTTCTTCTAAAAGCTTCTGTACAGTGAAAGAAGCCATTGATAATATGAAAAGGCAACCTGCTAAACACAAAGACTTGAAAAATCATAGCACACAACAGGTTAACATCAATAACGTAAAAATAAACTGAAGAACTGGTAATGCTTCCAAACACTACAAGGCTAACATTACATTGATACCAAAAGCTGATAAGGATGTCACCAAGTAAGAAAATTACAGACTAATAACTCTAATGAACACAGATGCAAAAATTCTCAGCAAAGTATTAGCAAATCCAATAATAAATAATCAAAAAGATCACTGATCATGACCAACTGGGATTTATCCTGGGGATGCAAGGATGGCTCAACATACGTACATCTATAATGTAATAGACATCAACAAGAGAAAGGAGAAAAATCATATGATCCTATCAACAGATAACAGATAAATTTTCGACAAAATTCAATATCCATTTATGATCAAAAAATCTACAAAAATAGACAAAGAAGGTATATAACTCAACATAATAAAGGCCCTACATATAAACCCACAGTCATCATCATACTCAGTGGTGAAAAACTGGGTGTTTCCTCTAAGATCACAAATAAGTCAAGGCTGTCCACTCTCACCACAGCTATTTAACATTATACTGAAGGTCTTAGCCAGAGCAATTAGTGAAGAAATAAAGGGAATTCAAAGTGGAAAGGGGGAGGTAAAACTATCACTATATGTATGAAACATGATAATATATGTAGAAAACCCTATAAATATATATACAGAATATATACATATATATGTATACATATATGTAAGTAGAAAATGCCATAAAAAACTATTAATCAATGAGTACAGTAATGAGGCAGGCTACAAAAATCAATGCACAAATATCCACTGTATTTCCATATGCAAACTATATGAAAGAAGATACTGAAATCAAGAAAACTACCCCTTTTACGAAAGAAACAAAGAGTCAAATACCTTGGGATACACTTAACAAAGGAGGTGAAAGACCTGTACAATGAAAACTGTAACTCCTTCTTATAGAGGAAGATACAAAGAGATGGAAAGATACTCTGTCCTCATGGCAGGGAAGAATTAACTGCTAAAATGGCCATCTTACCCAAAGCAAATACAGGTTTAATGCAATCCCCATCAAAATCCCATGGGCATAGTTCAATGAAATTGAACATTTTTTTTTAATTTGTATGGATAACAAAAGACCCTGAATAGCCAAAGCAATCATGAGAAAAAAAAGGAACCCCTTGAAGTGGTCTTTGGGAACTCAGGGAAACAAATGGGACTGTATCAAACTAAAAAGCTTTTACATAGCAAAAGAAACCAACACCCAAACAAATACAACCTACTGAGAGAAAATAATTGCGTGTCACATATTTGACAAGGGCTTAATATCCAAAATATACAAAAAATTCATAAAACTCAACAAAAGAAAACTAAAAAACCCAAAAAAAATGAGCAGAAGGACTGCACAGACATGTTTCCAAAGAAGACATACTAATGGCCAACAGGAACATGAAAAGATATTCATTCTTATATTAGGGAAATGCAAATCAAAACAAGAATGAGATATCACAATCCTGTGAGACTCGCTATTATTCAAAAGTCTGTAAAACTATAAATGCTAGTGAGGATGCAGAGAAAAAGGAACACTTACATTGGGAGTGCAAACTGGTACAACCCTTATTGAAAGCAGTATGGAGATTCTGCAAAGAATTGAAATGGAAATCCCATACAATTCCATCTCCCACTTCTGGGTATTTACCCAAAAGACACAAAGACACTAATTCACAGAGATATGCACCCCCATGTTTATTGCAGCACCATTTACAATAGCCAAGATTTAGAAATTACCTGAGTGTCCACTGTCAGATGGACTGATAAAGAAGAGGTGAAAAAATATTTATACGCACACACACAGAGTGGAATATTACACAATCCTTAGGAAAGATAGAATCCTGTCATTTCAGACAACATGGATAGAATGAAAAGGGATTATGCTAAGTTAAATAAATCAGATGGAGAAAAACAAACATGATTTCACTCATGTGGTAGATAAAACAAATGAACAAAACAAAACAAAAACAAACTCTTAGGCTACAAAAATGAAATACTGAGTGGTTACCAGAAGAGAAGAGGGAAGTGAGATGTGCAAATTCAGTAAAAGGAGTCAACTGCATGGTGATGAACAGAAACTAGATTCAGTGATGAGCATAATACAGCATATGCAGAATGTTGATATGTAAGTTTGTGTACCTGTATATGTGATAAACCAATGTTTACATTTTAGAAAGCCCTGGTTAAGATCTATATGTCCAAATCACATCTAAGGCAATGCTGTGTACAATTACTAAAAAGTAAAAGCTAACACTCCTCTTCCTTAATCAAGTCTGATTATATCAAACCTTTTTAAAAAGTTTGAATGAATCTTTAGAGGCAATTATACTGATATCTGAAATTTACTTTGAAATACATCAAAAATTAAGACAGACAAATGAATAGAAGGATGGATAGATACGTGATAAAATAAGGATACTAAAATATTAATAGTAGACCCTAAACAATGAGTATATGACTTAAATGCTATTGTAAAATGTTTTTAGCTTTTCTCTATGTTTGAAAATCTTAATAGAACATTGAGAAAAAGCTTCAATTAACTATTTCGTAGAATGAAAAGCCAAATTTTTGGCATGGCCTATTTATACACTTCATTATATAACTCTAGTCTATCTTTTCTGCATTGCCTAACCCCTACCCAACCACTTAAGTCCCAAAGGATCTCTTGCACGCCATGTCTATGCATGGAATGCTTCCTCTAAATACACTGCCCATTATATGTAATTGATTCTTTGATACTCTACTTAAATGTCACTAACACCATGACATTCTCTAAACTCTCTCAAGTGGAGTGAAGAGTTTTTACCTCCATGCTCTTTGTACATACCTGTATTATGAAATGTCACATCATCATAATTAACTATATATAGACACGTATATATGTATATATACATACGTGTCTATATATATGTATATATATATATACATGTCTATATATATATGTGTAGATTATATATATATATATATATATATATATATATATATATATATATGTGTGTGTGTGTGTGTGTCTGTCATAGCCCCTTAAGCCCTTAGAGGATTTTGTTGCATTCATTCTAGTTATCCCCAAAGCCCAGTAAAGTGCCTGTTTCACTAGAGGGGCTTAATGTCTGCTCAACAAATTAGATGGTGGTACCAATGGTAAAATAATCAATGTGCCCCAATCTATACTTATAAGCTACTGCTTATATCCTATACAGTCTTTTCTGTTCTTAATACCATTTCCCTAGTTCAGGTCTTCTGTTTATACCTAACTGCAATAGCGTCCTAACAGTTCTCCCAGTGTCTACTATTGCTTTATTTACTCAAAATGTTAACTGAATTTTGCTCCATGGCATGAAATAAGACCTACAAAACTCGAAAATTGTATATTCCATATTCATTAATCAAATAATCAGAATAAAAGGTTTCATTAACTAGAAGAAAAACTGTATGCTGAAGAACAATTTTCTGGAGTTCCCAACAAAAAAAAAAACAAAAAAAACCTTTATTTTCCAAACACCTTACTAAGCAGTAGTAGCACACTGTCCCTGCCTTCAAAAATTTTCAGACTGAGAAATAGAAATGAAAACAAATACAATGTGATAAATAATTACTTGGAAGCTTCCAGGGGAACACAAAGAGAAGAAATAGCTAAGGGAAGTTGGTAAAGTTTCAGAGTGGGTGACATTTAAGGCACAAAAAGAAAAAAAGTATGAAACTCAAGACTCTGGAAGTACAGTATTCCGTACTGGTTGCAAGTACAGTGAAGTATAGTTACAAGACAGTGAAGCTAGAAAAACCTTTTAGGAAACTGAATGCCTAGCTTTGAGTTCGAACCTATCTTCTATACAAGGAGCCAATTGGGGTCTGGGGTCTTTTTTCTATTACAGAGTGACAAGATCACATCTGTTTGGAAGGGTAGCTAATGACACCGAGGGTGACTGACTAGAGAAAAAGACTGGTGGAAGAGAACTTTAGCATTTTAACTGTGCTTATATTTTCATGGATTAGGTAAAAAAAAGGACGATTTATTAATATCTTAGTAAGCCAGAAACATCCATTAATTTTAGTAAGCATTCATTCATTTTCTTACCTTGTCTTCATAGCCATTATCTGTGACATAAGTTGGAGGCTTTCCAGGATATCGATAAAGAATGAAATCACGACTACATGGATAGAAAACAAAAGTGAGAAGAGATAAATTAGTATATGCAAGGGATAGTTCTAAGAATTTGTACATTTAAACTGCCTACCTTACTGATAATAATCCAAATGTTTAAGAGGCTAAATAATCTTAATTCAAGACAGTTAACTGCCAAAAGTCCTATGGATTTTAAAAATGCATCGTTGAGAGGAAGCAGAGTCTAGATTACCAATTATATATATGTTTATGAGTTTGGGGGTGTTCTCATTTATTTAAACCAGGGGTTGGCAGATCTTTCGTGGCAAAATAGCCAACAATAAACATATAAGTTTTTTCAGGTCATATGGTTTATTCAACTTAGATTTTGTATCATGAAAGCAGTCACACACCATGCATAAATGAATGTACATGACAGTTCCAATGAAACTATTTATGAACACTAAATTTTTATTTGATTGTCACATCATGAAAGATTCTTTTTATGTTTTTAACCATTGAAACTTTAAAAAAACTATTCCTTGCTTAAGGAGCATACACAAACTAGAAAACAGGTCAATTTAATAGTTGTACCCTATTTAAAACAACCAATGATTAGCCACCTGCCCAGTCTTTTCTATTACATTTCTTGCCAGATTTAGTGAGAAATGAGCAAACTGAAAAAATACTAACTTGAGCAAGTTCCCATAACAAGAAGGTTCTAACTCACACCATCCCAAGAGTTGTGAAGAAGTATTATGCAAATCAAATTCCTCAAATGAACAAGATTCCCATTAGCCTCTAATCTATTAGTTATTTTTCTAAACCATACAGCTTTTAGACATTTGACTTCTGCAGTTATAAAGACCAAGAGAACTTCCAAAGCACTCGAGTAGTGCTTCTCAAAATTTCCCATTATCACCTCCATAAAAAATCTTTAGACCTTTCTTAATTACTTTACAAAATATTAATACCACAGATAAACTGTATATTCGTTTATTACTGTAACCCTTTGAAGGACCACATGACACAGTAATCATTTTTTGTTCTCAAGAACCAATTTATATCCTATTGAAAATGATACTTTCCCCATTAAGGATGCATGCAAAAGAGGCACAAAGCTAAATACACAAGAATTCTAAGATAAATCTGATTTTCTACAGGAAAAATACCAGCAGTTCTGAACGTCCAATGGACACAAATACTAGAGGTTCTCCACCCCAAAATAACACCAATTGATTTTGCTTAGACCTCCTTATTTCACATAGCAACATAACAAATTGCAAAATTTCCCAATCTTAAAGGTACTTAAATAGAAACTATATACACAGACGCACACATAAAACAGATTCAACTTACTTATAAATTAGAGAAAGAGCTCTTATTTCCAGCTGGCCGGCACTTTCCTAAATACAAATAGTACAGAAAGTCTTTTTAAACATTCTGTAGGTAGGAAGTAGAAGGTCTTGCAAGTTCAACAATGAGTTTTTTTAGGTGATTAGCACTGTTATAAAGAATCGGTAAAAAACACACTATACCTTGCTTTGAGGCTTGGGATACTTTGAGTTATTCACTAAAATAAAATTCTGGAATAAAAAGGACCTAAAGCCTTCTTGGTTAGCCATTAAGTAACAAGGAAAATTAATAAAAGAAATTTAAAAGGCACAATAAAAAATGGAATTAGGCAAAGAATAGTTAGCAGAGTACTTAGTAATTATGTTTTAAGTCCAAAACTGTGGGATTAATCACATAAAATTTTCAATTAAATGTGTGTATGTGGGTCTTACTCCCACATAAAAAGGTAACTACAAATCAGGGTAACTGAATAATAAAAATAATGACCTTCTAGTAACATTCATTACCACCCCCTCCCCCAATAAAGTGAAAAGGCTTGTTTGTGCGGTTCCCAAGCAATTTGTACTCTTTCAGTAGTCTATGGATGATAGTTAACACACAGTTCTCGATATTCCAACACAAAACAATATGTGAGTTGCCAGCATCTAAAATTTTGCAAGAACTATTTTGATTCAACACAGCTGGCTACTTAATAGGTTGCATCTAGCTAAAGTGACACAGATGGTTGAATATTTAGTTTACTATTCAAAATACTCTGAAAAGATTAAGTCCCATATTTGATCTTACCTTGGGATCTCCCAACCGTTCCAGGTATTTCTCAAAAGATCCCTCCACATACTTCAAAAATAAAACAAACTTGACTTAACCAAATACATAGCATTACTGATATTTGATTATATTCTGCAATATTATCCTCTAATGTTTTTTTTTTTGGTTCAGCTCAACAATTATGGTATTAGATGGCTACTTACCACAGCACCTCATGCAGATTTGCACACATATAGAAGTTTTGAGTGGAGAAAAGCTAGACAATAAAAGTATCTTAGGAATTGGTCTTGGCTTATCCACATACTAGAGCATTTCATCAAACAGTGTGTCTCCGAGTTTCTTTTGAAATGCCAACCTAAGTAACTTGACAATTTTCATAAATCAAGCCAAATAATGATTTCAAATTTGACAGGCGATATGCTTTCAAAAAGTTAAACTGAGGAACTTAGGCAGAATGTCATTAGTTTCAAAAAACCCAAGACATAAGCGAAATTTCTGGAGTGATGGAAATATTCTGTATTTCATTGTGGTGGTAGCTACATGACTGTACAGTGCCAAAAATAAAAACATTAAATTTAAAATACTGACATCTACTGTGTCAAATATACCTCAATAAAAATAAAATTGAAATTAGAATATAAGATTATATACCTCTTGTTCAATGCATACTTATCATTACTTAAAAATCTATTTTTTCTTTTTCACCATCCTGTTTAAACAGTTTTTGAGGTATAACTGATACATATACGCATAATATGCTGCACATATTTAAGTGGCATAATCAAATAAGCTTCAACACATGTACATACCCATGAAACCATGACAACAATCATAATAGTGAATATAACCTTAACTCCCACAAATATGCTTGCGCCCCTCTGTAACGTCACTGATCCCTAAGCAACCATGAATTTGCTTTGTCACTAGAGGTTTATTTGCCTTTTCTAGAGTTTTACATAAAGGAAATCATACAGTATGTACTTTTTTTTAGTGGGGGAGGTGTGGGTTCTTCACTCAGCACATTTTTTCTGACATTCATGTATAGTTTTAAATTTTACACACAACTTTCTTACTCAAACTGTGGTGCACGCACCACTAGGTAGTTTGTTAACAATGCAGAAACCTTGAACCCTAACTCAGATCTAATGAGTCCGAATCTGTATTTTAAAATGATGCCTCCGTGATTTGCATGCACAAAAATACTTGAGATGCACTGCTTTACACCATGGTCTTGCATTTGAAGTAGTTCCACAAATACTTTCCCCAGGTGTGGTGAAGACTAATTAACTTCAAGGTAATAGCTTTAAAGTCAAAAAGCCTTCACATAGTTTTAAAAATCACTGAAACCTGTTGAGAAAATTAACAGTAAATCTTGAACAGCATATACCTACATTACACAGTCGGAAGAAAATGGGCTTCAAGTGTAAAAAGAAATATCCCAAAGAAAGGGCACACTTCAATAAGACCTTGATTAAAACCTTGTTTGTTAACAAGAATTCAAATACTTCAATGTCTACAAAATTCTTTTCTAAAATTTGTTTTAAAGTCAATCATTACCGGTTTTCACATGAAAAGACCGATGTCTAGAACTAATTCATTTCCATACAATTAAGTTTCGCAAGATCCTTTAAGATGACTGGCTGAAGATCATTGTAAATATAATTAGGAGGTGGGGTACCATTTGGGTATATTTTAAAATAAACATTTTAAAATATTAGGTCAAAACGTTCATGAACTATGTTCAAGAAAACAGTGCTGATAATATAAAACAATCAAAATATAACTTTGGGTTTGTGGGGCGTTTTTGTGTCTGGTGAAAGTAGTGGGAAGGATACAGATCAACTGTCTTTTCTTTATTTTTAATCAGTGCAAAACCTAATCTGGGAAGAGGAACAGAAGCATATTAGAGGGAAGAAAGCCAGTTGAAAATTAAATATTTGCGATTGAAAAGAGATTACATGAGATAATATGGAGGTTCTTAAAATTCAATTCCCACCTGCAACATATTCTACCAGGAACTCCTCGGGTATGTATGTATCTATATATTCTACTTACAGACTCAAAAGTTTGTTGATTTTCCCTCATGTATGAGACACAAGCCTTCCTGATTTCCAAATGGTGGACCTGGCTGCAAAACAACTAAAAAGAAGAGAAAGACCAGCTTACTGTCAGCCGTCATTTGAAACAGAAATTTTTAAGTCAAGCTACTAAATGAACTGGACACTAAATTCCCCCTTATCAAAATATACTTAAGAAATCAAGAAATGGGGTCCTCATTTTATTAAAATTTGCTTTTGAAGCTTTCAGTGAGATTGCAAAGGGTTGATTTGGTCATGACCCACCTTTTTCTGCTTCTATGGGCACAGCCTATACATTTTTCTTTTCTTTAGGTATAAAACTTAGAGGCAGCAAGTATTACTTATAAAAAAGAATATATTTCAAAGTTTTGTTTAATGCCATTATCTCTGACATTCCAAGGTGGCATTTAGAAAACAGAAAAAGATAGCCAAGGCAGCAATATATTTGTACTAATCATCAAAGACACACACTAAGCTAATAAGGACAGATCTGAATACTTTCACTAGTAAAGAAAAATGGGCTTTTGGGGGCGTGGGGGGGGAGGTAATCGGTCTTCTAAATACAGTACCATGCCACGCATCAAACTCTGAAAACAGCATAAGAAAGTGTTTTGCTTTTACCTGCTCCGAAATAGCCCGAAAGAGGCAAGAAGCATCCTTGGCAGTCAGCTTTCGAAACAGCCCTAAGGTGCCTAAATATTCATCCATTGATGCCTCGTTCAGAGACTTCTGGCCGCAGTACTTTTTCCATCCTTTATGCATAGTGCACAGAGAGGGAGAGAGGGTAGAAGTGGGGAGCGGAAAAAACACACGTGTAGCAATAAAGAAAAAGCAGGATGCAAGTAGGAATGGGTAGCAGTGACAAAGGGTCGCTTATGCAGGTATCCAGAAAGGAGCCCCAAATCTAGGCATGAGAAGGCAGTTGGAGTCAGCGCAGCAGAATCTTGGCAAGTTTCAGGGGTAGAAGCAAAGAGCTGGCTTGGTCAGGACAAGTCTGGATCCTGTGAAAAGAAGAGGAAAAGCCGATGCTCCTAGGAATAGACAAAACAACTAAAGGAGGAGACATGCGAAGGAGAAGGTACTTGCAGAGTTACCTTGCTGGGAAAGGGTGGTATTAACCCAATCAGCCCAGAGTTGAGAGGAGTATGCAGAAGCAGCTGAGCTTTGGGACCAAAAGGAAGCCGAGTTTGGAGCTTAACTCAGAGCAACTGTTGCACGAGGCTACAAAGGGACTGCAATACAGCTCAGGTGTGTATGATGCAGCCTCGCCCACATCACAATACTCTAAGATCTCTACCAGGGTTTTCAACTATAGACTATCCAAAATCTCTGCTCCCTTCATAGACTCAAGAAGAGGGTTGGGAGGAGGGCTCTCACATAACCTAATCAGATAGCAAGCTATTATATTAAGAATATATTTAAAGAACACAGATGATCCCTAATTAACTAGAAGCATTTGTTTTAAAAATATCTTTCAAAAACAAAGAAAGTGATAGGAGGAATTAATTCCTTGATGTACAGGGGGTAGAGGTTACAATTCAAGCAAAGTGCCGAAGCAGTTATCCGAATATTTCAGATATGGAGTTTTAGGTAATCATCTCATTTGGTTCTCCTAGATAATAACCCACTGTAAAGATCACAGAAATGAAATCCATTAGCTCTGCTAGGAAATGCTGATACAATTCCTGCCTAGTATCTCCAAATTCTTTTATATCATTAACGAAAAGAGAAAATGCATAGATTATTAAAAACAGAAAAAAAGAAAATTCAATTGAAACAGCATGAAAGGAGTATTTTACCCACAAACTTCCTAATAGACTACATTTTAAAGGCTGTATACAATATTAGAGGCATATTTCAATATATTATTATTAGGACTCTTTCAGAAAAACAACTTTGGATTCTGAGAAAACCAAAACAAAATATGAACATGTTTTGTAAGATTCAAAGAAACAGGACTGGTCATTTATAATACTTGATTCTACTGTCAAATGTCTCATTTTTATTTAATGGTAAAATTTAATTTCTTAATTTTAAGTAAAAACAGATCAAAAGTTCGCTTTAAAGTTACAAAGGTGTTATAAGATGTTTTGGAAACTGCTTTTCTTGTATTTGTGGATCCAGTAGTAATCATGACTTTCCCCTATTGGAAAAGCATCAACAATCAATTGTATAACTTGGGAATAAAATAAAGGCACAGCAGAAATACTAACATCTTGATTTCCCTTAGCATGCCAATTTGAAGTGACCTCTAATAGTTTCTTTTTTAAAGAAATTATAATACTGAAGAAATTATTTCCTTTGGAAAAGTTCTGAAACAAAGTTTGGAATGACGTGTCATCATTTGCTTTATGGTCACAAATGCAGTAAGAAAAATTAAAGGTTAGAATAAAATAGTTAATTTATTTTGGCACTTTTTACTTGTAGAGGAAAACACAAATTCTTTGTGCTGGAACAATTTGCCATTGTATGCAGAATGCACTGTATGCAAAAAATGACCATCACTCAACCTGTGCTTAACATCTTGTGCAATTAACCCAATATGAATCAAAGATCTAAATGTAAAACAAAACTTCAGAACTTTTAAAAGTATAGGAGAAAAATCCTCAAGCACAGTTCTTGGATATATTAGAAAAGAAAAAACTGATTAACTGGATTTTATCAAAATTAAAAACGTTTGCTCAACAAATGACACTGTTAGGAAATTGAAATTGAAAGTCACAGACAAGGGAAAATATTTGTTTTTCATGATACAGCATGAAACTTTGTGCTGGAGGTACATAAAGGATTCTCAAAAGCCAACAAAAAGAAAACACTCCAATTTAAAAGTGAGCGAAAGATTTAACTACACATTTCACCAAAGATAATGATAACTAATAAGCACTTAAAAAGATGTTCAAAATCACTAGTCACTAGGAAATACAAATTTAAACCACAACAAGACTTTACTATATACCTACTAGAATGGTTACGATAAATAATACTGACAATAAGAAAGTGGAGATTCTGGACCTAAGTAAAAGAAGTCAGTTGCAAAAAGGGCATGACTCCACAAAGATTGTGATTCCACCTATATGAAATACAACAAAAAAAACAATTTATAGAAAAGGAAAGCAGATTAGTGCTTGCCCGGAGCTGTGATGGGATAAGCTATTAACTACAAAACTGGAAAAAAGGCACAAAGGATGTTTTTGGTATGATAAAAATGTTATAAAACTGTTTTGTTGTGATTTTTGCATAATTGTGTATATTCACTATGATTACTGAATTATGCACTAAAATGATTTAATAGCTTTGTTTATATTTAATAACTATGTTTATATTTAATATTTTTTATAAAATCTACATGTCATACCAAAGTTTAATTTCTATGTTTTTTTGAAGAGTTGTGCATCCATCACCACAATCAATTTTGTAACATTCTCATTGCCCCAGAAACCATCAACCTCTGATCCCCCTACCAGACCCAGGCAACTAGTAATCTGACTCTACATTTTTCCTATTCTAGATATTTCAAATAAATGGAATCATACAGTATACAGTCCTGTTATTGGCTTCTTCACTTAGAATGAAGCTTTCAGCGCTCATCCATGTTGTATAGCATGAATCAGTATTTCAATCATTTGGATAGTTAAACAATATTTTATTTATCCATTCATCAGTTGATGGACGTTTGGATTATTTCCATTTTGGTTGTTATAACTAATGCTGTTAAACATTCATATGCAAGTTTTTATTTGGACATGCTTCTATTCTCTTGGGCAATAACCAGGAGTCAAGTTGCACAGTAATTCTATATTTAACCATTTGAGGGACTGTCCACAGCAGCTACACCATTTCACATTCTCATCAGTAGAGTATAAGGGTTCTCATGTCTCCAAATCCTGTCAATACTTGTCAATCTTTTAATTACAGTCATCCTAATAGGTACAAAGTACTATCTTACTGCGGTTTTGTTTTGGATTTCCCTAATGGCTAATGATGTTGAGCATCTTTTCAAGTCCCTAATGATCATTTGTATATTTTAATGATATCACTACATACATCTTAGATTGACTAAAATAAATTTGTTTTAAAACTAACAAGTTAACAAGGATGCAGAGCAACTGTAACACTCATATGTTGCTGATGGGAATATAAAAGAGTCATTCTGGAAAAAAATAGTTCAGCAGTTCCTTATAAGTTAAATATAGTTACCACATGATCCAGGAATCCCACTTCTGAGGAGCTAGCCAAGAGAAAAGAAAACTTAAGTTCACACAGAAACCTGCATATGAATGTGCATAGGCGCTTTACTCATAATCACGATTTCCCCCAAACTGGAAACAATCCAAACATCCTTCAACTGGTGAATGGCCTAACTGTGGCACATTCAAACAATAGACTATACCTCACCAATAAAAAATAATGAAGTATGGATACACACAAGAACATGTATGAATCACAAATGCACTGTGCTAAGAAAAGTAAGATAGATTTAGAAGGCTACATACTGCATGATTAATTACATGAAATACTAGAAAAGGCAAAACTGTAGGAAGGGAAAACAGCTCAGTTTCTGCTCATAGGGTTACAGGAAAGGGGCTGACTACAAAGGGATGACAAAGGGATGTACAGAGGTGATGAAAGTGCTCTGTATCTTGATTATGGCAGTGGTTACATGATTATACATTTATAAAAATTTACAGAATTGTACAAGAAAATGCTAATCTTGCTGTATTTAAGCTTAAAACTAAATAAAGCAAAAAGGAACAAAATTTAGAGTTGAAGAGAGGAGAGGAAAAAAAAAATAAGAAAACTAGAGGATCTGTCCAGGAAAGCCAACAGACAACGAAGAGGAGGGTGAGAAAGTGATTTAAAAGGTGGTGGGGAGAAATGATGATATGATGATATAAGGAAAATTCTAGCAGGATATGAGCATCTATATTTAGATTGAAGGGGCCAATGGGGTAGCCAGCACAATGAAAGCAAAAAAGATAACATTTTTGAGGTCAGGATAAAGATTGTAACAAAGCTTTCAGAACAGAGGTCATATATAAAAGATCATGCTATGAATAGCAATAAACTTTTCATCAGAACTAGAAATTCGAAAGCAATGAATTTCTATATATGAGGGGAAGTTATTCCCAACCTTAAATTCTATAACAAGCTATCCATCAGATGAGAGGAGGCATTTTGAAACATGGAAAGATTTAAAAAAATACATTCCCATCGTTTCTTAGAAAGCTACTTAAGAGGATATGTGAAATCAAAATAAGTTAAATCACACAAAGTGGATGGGGGAACATAAGAGTCCTGAAATTGAAAGTTTCAACATAAGAGAGAAGCAAAAGTAATTTGCAGGAAATGGGTAAAGGGGAAATCCCAGGAGGAGAGACATTCTGCAGGACAAGATACAATAAATAAATAATAAAAAAAAACTGTAGATAACCTAATGTGTTTGAACATACTATGAAAGATGTACACCTCTGTAGGAGAGTTTGAGCATGTTTCTATAGAAAACTAATAAAATTTAAAAAAAGTTATAAAGGAAATGTGATAAATGAACATTTACTAAATGGCTCAGATGTGAACAATACTGAACTTAATACTGAAAACAAATCTCACAAGAACTGATACAACTGAATTGGTTTTTTTATTTAAATATTATCTATAGACTTTTCTACTGAGGAAGAAAGGGATATCGAACCTCCTCTTCTACAGTAAAAAGTCTGTAGATGGCATTTAAATTAAAAATTTAATAAAAACCAGTTTGAACATATCATTTATAAAAATACAGGGAGGAGGATCAGAAATTGGGGAAGAGAGGAAAATAGTACTTCCTGTTATGAGCCTTATAGAACTAGTTAAATTTTATATTACTGACATGTATTATGCTAATAATAAAAAATAATTAAAATTATTAACAGAGTAGCATAATAAACTAGAAAATTTTAAAGTAGAATGTTACAGCTATAAGAACGTTCTTATTTTACAGATGAATAACGTTTCCAATAATTACAAGACTTATCCAAGTTTTCACATTCCATCAGTAATAGTACTAGGAATAGAATCATATATATTGTCTCCCAATTCTTACATAATTATTGTAGAGAAATCACAGGCCAAAGAGGAAAAGATATAAACAAAGACTCAGAAGTGGTTAAGTATAAGTTATATTCCCCAAATTAATACAATAGAACTCTTTTTTAAAAAAGACCTGTGGGAGAATACTACACTTCATCTTGTATATAATAGAAAGTCATTTCAAAGTATTTAATACTATCCTTTAGATTATCAGTTTCAATTGAAATACGATAGGCCATTTAGCAAACTATATCCTGTAAATCTCTAGAACAATGGCTCTGAAGTGAAGCATTTGATAGAACAGATTGCCCCATACCAAGGGATTCTGATTCAGCAAATCTGGCATGGGCCCTAAGAATCTGGCTTTTCTAACAAGTTCTCAGGTGATGCTGGATGCTGCTGGTCCAGGAACCACACTTTGAGAATGGATACTCTAAGTTATTAAGTGTTCCTAAAAAGTTTCAAAGCCAAAATTTCAGGAAACACTGAATGCTATAAACCTTTCTTTGAGGTTCACAAAGCCCATTAAAAAAGTTCTCAGAAATGCTAGTTGCCTGCTTAACTTACACCTAAGCCTTTCCCATAGGGGTACAATTTACTAATGCTTTTTAGTACTGTAGCTACTGCTTTTAAATGTTTACAGTTTAGAAATTTTTCTGTGATCTAAATGAAGGGTGTTGGAATAATTACATAAAATACTACAAGTCAAGCACTTAGCACATAAGTATTGATAGCTGTTAGCTGCTACATGACAAATAAAGCAGTTCACTAAGAAATCATTCTTTGGTCAAAAAAAAAAAGATTTAAGAACCAAGATAATTTATCCTAAATTCTTTTGGAATTCTAAGCAAAGTTCAAATATAACTCTGAGTCACCAGTTTCCCCTACTCCTTTTGACATCAGAAAATAATGGTTAGAAAAGCTTGCCTTAAAGGCTCTGTACTCTGGGGACAAATTAAAATAAACTGAAGAAAATGAAAACAATTTAATTAACATTTTATGTGTCATGAAAATTATGTTTAATTTTATAATTCTTTAAATATTGTAATTTAACTTGAAAATATCTGTTTTTTCAATTGCTAGGATTTTCAATTCTTTCACTGATCAAATGTGGAAATTTTCTGCAGTACAATGTATGAGTACTAAATTTTAATTATAAAATAATACTTCATGTTTCAACTAATTGAGGCCTATGCTTAGAATTTTTTTAAAGTACACATTACATGTATTATAAATGGATGTAAGATATACTACTTTCATCATTTTAGTTCCTGAGAGACAACACATTCCCATGAAAAGATTATTATGAACTTAGTTATGCCACTTTAGTCTCTGAGTTTCCTCAACAACAAAATGGAGATGGGCTGCATAATCTCTAAGCACTCTCTTAGGTCCAGGGAACTGATTCTGTGATTCAATGGTTAATCAAATATTTGCCCCCTTCCTTTAAATGGTCAAAGTGATGATAAAAAATAACCATAAAAATAGCATGTAGGGGGACTAACATTTATCTTGGAAAACTTGTGGGGTTGACTGGTCCATATAATATGAATGATACATCTGTCCTAACCAAATGAAATAAACACACCTAGATTTTTAAACAAAAATGTTGACTATGCGTGGTAATGAACAATAAAACTAAACTAGCTATGATAATCATTCTGTTACACATACATATATCAAATCATTAAATTGTACATCTTAACTTATGTTATATATCAAGTATAGCTAACTAATACTGGAAAAATAAAGCTAACAAATATATGCATGTAACAGTTTAGTGACCAAACCTGCTTAAAAGGCAAATAGTATTAAAAAATAATACTACATATAGATGTTAATTTATGATCATGTACACCTTAAACCTGTATGTTATGATGCGATGTTCCTTCAATAAAATTAAAAAGCTAACAACACTAAACCATTTATTTAAATTATTTTTAGTAACAATTAACATGGAGGTCAATTGGAGGAAACAGATCCTCAATTCTAGAATCTCTTTTTAAGGTCTTTCATTACTGAAAATTATAAAACATTTTTACCACCACTCTAAAACAAGAACCTGTAACTTCTTTTCCAAAGAAGACATTTAAAAAGAATTAGCAAATCGGGACTTACGAGGGACGGGAACACAATGGTTCTAAAACAAAACTTGGCCACAGGGTCTTATTCAGCCTCCTTAAGTTTTAGGAAACAGTCACAAGAAAAAGAATAGTGATATGTCAAATAGGAGAAACAAAATCAAGAGCCATTACTACAATTTCCTTTTCTTCCCCACTTCCACCTGAAACATTCTGATATAGATTAGAAAAAAAAGTTTAAAATAGTGTCAGATTGGTACAGAAATACTGAGAGCTGTTTTTGTTTTGCTTTATTTTTCATTTAAGATATCCGTATTGTCTAATCAGTCTTCAGACAGCAGATTGAGGGAAGGAATTGAATAAAGATTAGGACATTATTTTGTTTTGATGTACTAAAAACCTCTAAATAAACTTTAGTTGCCTATATTCCCAGCTAGAGACTAAATGTGAATTTCAAAATATTCTATTAAGAATGTTTTCTGTATTATTTAAGACTATATACTTTGAATTCTAGAAAAAATATCTCTAAGGCAATTGCTACTTCTTAAAACAAAAATTCTAACCAATAGAAAAGGTATTTCAATGAGATTTTTATTTTCAAACATGCCACATGATTGCATTTAAGTCTTAGAAATCCACTGAGGGAGGTTAGTTCACGAATTCACAAATGGGAAAACTGAGATCAAGAAAAGTTTCAGATTATCCAGGATGTTTTTCACTCCTAAATTTGGGAAGTATATTATCCACCTACTTCACACTGGTAGTGGAGAAACAACCAATATTTTCTTCTGAACAAAGAAGTAAATAAACATTAAAAAGGACACAATATATGTGCTATGTGCTGTCACAAACATCATTCCAACAGTAATCAGCTGTTTAGCAAATACTTTAGAGGCATACTTGACAGTAAATGAGCAGATACCACACTGTGCTGTTTTACCAAACAGCCTAAGGTAGTATATCCTAAAATAATTACTACAAATGAAAAAAGCCCATTCAGTTATTTTTATCAATTAGAAACAGTGTTACACAAGACATTATACATTAGAGATACCAAATTACTATTACAATAGTATTAAAAGATTTGTTTCAAAACGTATTTGGCATGTTTCAGAGGATGAGAAAAGTTTTGTTACATTATAAAAACTTTGAAATACTAAACTGAGATTAATTTGAGAGTTTAATTATAAAGGAGTCTAAAAGTTATCAACAGAATATTAATGAACAATGGCAAGGATGAAGTTACTAAAGTTGGCCTTAGTCTAGGGATTTCTAATCTCACTTTGGGTACCTGTAAAGAACCTGAAATTCACTACAGAATGTGCATGAGGAAGGAGAGAAGTAATGTATTAAACATTTTGAAGCTTCCATGGCCAAAATAAGCCTAAGAAAAGAAATATTGTTGAATATCATTTGGTGGTTATCCTAAAACTTTTTCATGTAATATTTTTACTGGATAATACTACAGCTATTGTTTTTCATAAACATGATTTTTTAACATCATTATGTTTTACAAAAAATCCTCAAAAGGTACTACTAACCCATAAATACCAATAGGATATTGCACAGGATCAACACTGAATTGTATCAGAAGCAATTCCTATAAATTCTTGATTGTACAAACTTTACCATACAATGTGGACGATCACATCATTCTTCTGAATAAAAGACATACAAGATATTTTGGAGTCAAGTCAAAGATGGTATAAAATGAATGTGTGTAAGATAGTGTTTCCTAGAAACAATACTTAACTCTAATCAAGACAATGAGAAAAAGAATAGTAAGTTCCAGAAGTTCATTTACCAATCATGGAAAGCCTACTGTGTTTCAGGGGCAACACTCAATAAGAAGACAGTTTCTTCAACTAGACTGTAAAAGTTCCTCCAGAGTAAGAATCATGTCTTAAGTTCTGATAATATAAAAAGGAGATTCTTACTATGCATTTATGTTAAAAGTCTAAATGAAAAATAAATGGGCTTGAAATATTTAAGAAGTAAAGCTGAGATGGTGACTAACCAGATATAAGGGTGTAGGAGACATAATAATGAAAGTCTGGAGAACTGACTAAATGGTGACATCGTTAATAGAGAAAAGGATCTCAGAAGGATGAAAAGGAGAAATATGATTTTAGTTTAGGCACATCCAGTTTAGGGAAATAGAGAATTAACAGATATACATGACCAATAGGTAAGTGAAAATCTCTCTCAGGAGCTCATAGCAGAGTTGGGAAATAAAGGGAATTATTGCTAATTTAGAATCCAAATTCTTTTTACCTATTGTGGCTCTGCTGCTAATATTGCTAGTTAAGAGCAATTAGATTATTCATTCATACTTTTTTCTTCAGTAACATCTGTATATAAAGGAAGTGGATTTGACTCATAAAATGAAGCCAACTTCGTTTTCAATTCCCTGTCCATCTCACCACAGGGTGCTGTTCCAGAGTTCACCAAAGCTGGCTGAACCCAGCTGGCTGGGCTGAGCTTCCAGAGTAATTGAGCACAGGAGACAATCTGGCTCATTTACTAGCATCTGACTTTTTGGTCCAAGGAACAAAATCTCATAAATACCACTTACAAAGTTTTATTCGTTTTTTAGGATGTCAAGTTTGAGGACAACCTTCTTTTTGAAAAGATACAGTGTTTTTCCCTTACTTCAGCTATTACTTGACAACAGTTTGGGGATTTTTTGGGGAAAAAACAGCTGTGAAATTTAATTGAAAACAATAGCAAAAAAACCAATAAATGCAAAAACCCTAGATGATACAAATGAGAGTGAAGGTAGAGCTAAATCAGCAAACATTCATATAATTTCAATGATATTTAATTCCCAAACCAAATTTTCTAAATAAATATTGTATAATCCACGGGTGCTTAGTAAACTCAGATTCCTGTTATACTGAAATCATTTTTAAAAAACACTCAATATTTCTACTCCTTTTAAACTCTAACTTGAGGTTGGCAAGAGTACTTTGTGTTAACACAAGGCTGTTGCAGTTCAAATATAAAATAGTATTTGCCTAAAATGTGTATGATTACTATATATCAATAAGCTAGCAATAAACAATTTAATAACTTTCAGATCCTGTTGCTCTACACAATTGACAGTATTTTTAATTTATTATTAAAGGGTAAGGGGAGGTGGCTAAAATGAAATACCATAGTGGTTATATCCCAAACTTACACCACAGTTAATTATCATAGAATCATTCTAGGGTGGATATAGCAAGAGTTCAAGGGCATGAGAGCAGCACCAAATCAGTAGCAAAAAAATAGACATGACTACCATGGCAAGAGTCCAGGATCAAAACCAAAGTCAAAAAGCAGATTATCAAAACTAGAAACTCCACTAGATAGCATGTCAGGATTTCAGGTCTGAATAACCAAATTTGTAATCAGAAATGTTAAAAAAAGAAAGAAAGAAAGAAAAAAAAGGGAGTCAAAAGCAGCAGTTCTGCTAGTGATGAAAATATCAAGAATATATATAAAAAAGACCAAAATACAAATGTTTAAAAAGTTAATACATAACTTACAATTAGGTAAATCAATTAAGAGTTTCTTCACTTGACTCTGAGTAGCAATCATGTTTTTAAATAGCACTGTCAAAATTGAAATAGGTTATATACATGTGACTATCATACAATCTTAATTTCTTGGGATAGTCCTGATTTCAAATATTGTCCCCCTAACTCCTTAAGTGACCAAAATAGACTGAAATTCAGTGATCCAATTAAAATGCCCAAACCATCTCTTGGACCATTAACTATAGTATAAAACTCCCTTTACACTTTATGTTCTTAGTTTCCTATTTGCAAAACAGGACAATAATAGTAACTATCATAGGGTTATTGTAAAGATGAAATGAGTTCATAAGTATTAAGTGCTTTGAATAGTACTTGATATATACTAAGTTTGCAGTGAGTGTTGGCTATTATTTTTTATTTCCCATTCCCCCCAAAAGTATGTGGTATAAGTTGTAGAGCTGAAAAATTATCACTAGAGATTAGTACAACCCATTCCAAATCTTCAAAAATCAATTTCAAATAATCTGCCCACACATCTAACTTCTCAGACTGTATATACTTCTGGTTCTCTCTGAAATTTTTACACTTTCAACAAAACCTCAGAGGGATTAAGTGCTTATAACATAATACAGGGTCAAGGAAAACATATACATCATAGTAACTCATTAATGACATAGTTTTGGAAAACTCTTCCTCAAACTATTAAAGAAATGACATACATTTTAATTTGTACTTCCTGCCAACACTGATTTGCCTTTAAAAGCATGTAAAGTAGTATTCTAAGGAGTCTAAAATCAGACACTTAATAGTACTTTCAAATGATTACTTTCAAATGTTCCATAACCCCACAAATTCACTGACTATATTCTTATCCACCACCAAATCCTTCCAGTTTACTTTCTTTCCTCCCAAATTATAAGCCATCATCTAAAATCCTTACTCCCCAAGGTCAACCTATCACTTCACATCACTTTTCATCTACGTCAACACCATCAACTTCCTACTGTCACCTACCCATCTTTGACCTAACCATGATATGAATTTCTCAAAATACAAAACTTTCTCTTTTACTTCATCCTTGGAAATCTAAAAACTGCTAAATAAACTGTACTCTACTCATTGATTTCAAGAATCTGAAGCCCTATCATGTAAAGAAACCACCCCCCAAAAAAAAACTTTTACTTTATTGTGCAAATATTTCAAGTAGAATTTTACCTTTTTTCTTAAGGAGCAATACAATATGAAGGGAATTAACTTCTTAGACTCTTTCCTCATCTGTAAAATAGTGGCTTGCTTTAAGTATTTCAGTAACTTTCTTCCAACTGTGAAATCCTTCAACTTAAATTTTTCATTCATTCTATCTAATATGCATTGCAGCTATGGCATTTTGCGAGAGACCAAAAACTCAGAATCACAGATTTCTACATCTCAGGCAATATGGTAATACACCAAAGGAACACCCACTTAAGTGTGAAATTCCCATCAAACAAATAAATTTTGGACATGAAAACTTTCCTTGGGAGAGATTAAAGTAACTAAAGCAAATACTAGGCAAACTACTATAAAGAAAAACATTTAAAACACATATTATGGTGTGTTAAAAAGATACTGATAGTCAAGGAGTTACTTCTAGTGGCAATTCTGCAAAAAGCTGTCATTTTAGACAAATCTTAACCTCTTACATTCTTATCTGAAAAATGATGGGATTGGGCCAATTATTCTGAGGACTCCTACCAAATCAAAATGATTCTAGAATAGGCATTCTTTGATTTTTAAAACACCACAACTGACATTTTACAAAGGTGTACTTAGACATGTCACAACACACAACTGACAACACTGGCTTAAACTTCTATTGAAATAATGGAAGCTGGGTTATGCATTGTTGTGGGAAAGAAAGCAAAGGATTTGGAGTCTCATGTTGCTTTTTAGTTGGCTGATATTTGAGTAGATCCTTTCATTTATTTCTGATTCTGTATGGCTAGTCCTTCATGGCATAAAGTAATTATAAAGACTGAGTAATCAGCATAAGTTTTAAGCCAAAATTTTTCTCAATTAGAGCAACACATTTAAAGAGAGTCCAGGAAATAGGATAATCCTCTCTGTAGATTTGAATAGGACCTTTTCTACCACATTAGTATAACACTAATATACAATTATAGGCACGCCCTGGTGGTCTAGCGGATAAGACCACCAGACGTACATAGTCCACATATATC
>RJWH01009221.1:0-24353 GCA_004363575.1 Solenodon paradoxus | reverse complement strand
TTATTCTCTGGGTCACTTCCTCCTGGGCGGCAGTTCTTGCCCCAGAGCTTCCTGGCCCCAGAGTCTGTTCTAAGCCACACCAGTCAAACGTTGGGTCATCATGGCATGGAAATGGACATTCACCAAGTCTTCATTTGCATCAAACGTCCCAGAGAAGCTACTGTCTGTGTAAAAAATTTTGCATATTTTATTAGTACACCAACAAAAGAGATATAATGGAAATATGCCTGAATGTATGCATTAAGGAAGATCATTATCAGAGTTGGGCACTGAACTCTTATTTATTTACTTAAGAAATCAACTCAGCCAACCCTCTGCATGTCCGCAGTAAAGAGGAAAACTGCAGCTGTTTGAGTTGCAGCAACTTCTCGACTAGCAACGGATTTTCATAATCACTCTAGCAAATGGACCAGAAGGCTTAAAGCTCTCTCTTCCCTGTCCAATTCCTCTTCTTCCCTCCTCGAGTCAGAATGAACTATACCCTCAAAAACTGTAATTTTTCAAAGGCATCACAATGTCTCCAGAGGCAGACACCTGTTCACTTATTAGAGTGCAAATTGGTTCCACTCTGGGGGAGAGTAATGAGGCAGAGTAAATCTCATGAACCCCCAAAGGTCCCGTCTTCTCCATACAACATTTCTGCCTGCAGAAACCTCATCTAAACAAGTGATCGACTAGAAGACAAAATGACCGATTACATCAGTCTTCACTATAGTCTGAAGTTCGAACATTAGGAATTAAAAACAACTGGATCACTAACATCAGGGTCTTTCTCAGTCAATGTTCTGGTGATCTCTTACTATGTAAAAAACAATTCTTTTAATCTCTAAACTGTGATAACAACCACCACCATTCTTGATTTTGCTTACGAAGCTGCCTCATGGGTCATTTAGTGAGGCTGCCTGCTGTCTGAGTGCTCGGAGGGGTTGACTCAAAAAGAAGAGCTGGAATGATGTGGAGCCCTGATTTCTTGACGTGGAATTTCCAGCGTAACCTCAAGGCAACCTGATTTCTAAAATGGTAGCTCAAGGCTCCCAAAGCATGTGTTTCAAGGAATAAAATATAGAGCCTGCCTGATTCTTCAGGTTTGGGCCAGCGACTAGGCAAAGCCTTTCTTGCACCCTCCTCTCTGACCGAAGGCATATAACATGCCTTGATTCAGGACGCAGGACCACAGAGCCCACACTGGATGGGAGATGCAGCTCAGAACTGGCTGCCATCTTTACTCCCCCGTCATCAGTAAGCTGTAACCATGATGCACTGCTGCGTCATCACCAAAAATACTGTTCATGAAACATGTGAAAGGCCTAGGACCTGTCATGCTAGGTTGAGATTAAGCAAGCAACACAGACACAAACAAATGCATGGGTAACCTGACTTCCACACCAAAATGCCATCTCTGGTGAGTAGGCAGCTAAATTCTGCATTATTTTAGCTGAGATTTTCACATTTTCCTTGTTTTCTGAGATGATCCGATGTCCTGTCCAGCCCACAGATGTGTTATATTTGTTCTCATCATGACTTTCAAGCTTAAGAAAATAATGTTCAAGTCAGTTTTACCCAGATTCCACCAGGAATTCTAGCCAAGCAATCACAGCACTGCTGGCTGGTGGATTAGGGACAGCCCCTTTAGAGGGGATTTGCACATCCTGGTCTGCCCAGGTTCCTCACTGCTCTGCCTCCTGCATTTATGAGGCCGGCCTGCCCCCTCTGGGCATCTGAGTTTGCAGTTCCATGATGCATACATACATATTTATAACTGAGATCAACAACAGCCTCAGAAGGTAAACCTATGGCAAAGATTTTGGGATGATTTGTGTGGACAGAGAATGGCGCCTTGCTTGCATGGAAAGCACCTGCCAGTCTCCCTAGACCTGGCAAGCTGGTCCTTGTCTCCATCCTTCTGCTCCCCACTATTCTCACTTAGGGGTCCCATCTCATACTGTTTCCCCAAGACACATAGCAGGTAATACGGGGTTGTCTGTGGGCTTTTGGGGTGCCCAGCAGTGCATCCAAGCCCAGAAAAAGAGTGAGTAGAAACATCTGTGCGGTGAGGGAAAGGCTGGAAGAAGAAGATGGACAGTAGTGGGGGGGACACTGGCAGCCTTGAGTTTGGGAAAAAGGAGAAAAAGACTGAGCTCTGTGGTCAAAGGAGAGAGCGTGAAATGGCCATTTCATGCTTCCTAACAAACAAGAGAGAGGCTGTGACCAGGCCACCCCGCCCGGCTTCCCCGCCAGCACAGCGTGTGCAGGAAACTGAGGCCTCCTTCCAACCACTCCTCTCAGTCCCCGCGTCATGGCTTCAGCTACGTGTGCAGGTCTCCTGGGACGTCATTCATTTCATTTGTTTTCTTTAAAGTGATTGTAAATGGACTTCTTTTTTAACTCACTTTTGTCCTCCACAATTCCCTCTTGGAATCATAAGGATCCTGGGCTCTGCATTATACACACACATATATGCGCACATGTGCACACACATGCACGCACGCACACTGCCCTGGAGCTCTTGAGATCCAGTGTTACATTTTGCAAGTTGGCTGTGAAACACAACCAGTAGGAAAAAATTAATGACTTTGCAATTCAATTATCTTCAAGACTAAGGTTAAAAAATGCAAAAGGTTGCCTTTCCTAATGATTTTCCTGCAGGTTGCTATCACCTCTGCTCTCGGGGTTGGTCTCCCCAGCTGTGTAACTGAATGCTGCCGTGCACGTGGGCTTGGTGACACGCTGGCACCCTTAAGCCAGCCATGGGAGGAGTGTGTCAGCTCTGGACACGGCGCCTTCTCCGGCGGGGCCTTTCCTCCCCGGAGAGCTGACGGTGCAGCATGGACAGGCTCACACATCTCTGTGCAAGAATCAGATACCTAAATAGTCTAACATGGTACATAAATATGCCTCCCTTAATAACACACACTGGCGCACAGCCGAGTAGCTAATGGTTAAGTCCAGCGGGCGCAGTCCACACACATCCCAGGGACCTGGGTCCATGACCAGGGCCGGGGGAACAACCAAGATGAGCAACTAAATAAATTAAAGTGCTTCCTCCTCCTCTCCCTTCCTGCCTGCCTGTCTGCTCGCCTTCATTCCTGCCTGCACCTGTCCTTTAAGAAAAAATATACACTAAAATAAACAGCAGCAAATTAAATGCATATATGTGTGTATACATGTAAATATATGTGTATGTACACACACACACACACACACACACACACTCCCTAAAAGATCTGGGGTTCCACCAGTAGAACAGTGTTTTAACACTCACTAGCCTGATAGTCGTTCATTAGGGAAACTGAGGCACAGAGGATGTGAGCGAGGGCCGCGCCCGGTTTTCCCCACCACCAGCCTCTGCAGTTTCCTCTGCGCAATGCTGCCTCCCTCTGTTGGGGGCACCAGTCACATCTCTGAAGCCCTCTGTTCAGAAACAACTAGAACTAGAGGGAGCAGCCTGAATGAGGGAGGAAGGTGGGCTGCTGGGGCTGCTGGGTCATTAGAAATTCACACAATTAATTAGACAATGCTGGGGACACAGCCCTCTGGATAACCCCTTGATGAGGATACAGAAGGGCCTATTCCCCCCAGACCCTTGCGGGTTACCGCAAGCAAAGCTCAGTGGTCCACCTCCCCCTCCAGATCCACCCCAAACCCGCGTAAATATTTGATGCAAAATTAAAGTCCTTTCCAACTTTTATGAGCCATGTAGCAATGTCTGCCTCCTCTGGGTGCCCACCACCCCCGCCATTTCCCAAGGAGCCCCCCGCCCCGTTCTGGGCAGCCTCTTCCTCCATCAAGCCGAGTGCATTAGGACAATTAGCACCAGCCCACTGGCGCCAATTAGCAACCAATAGTGTCTATATTATGGAGCGGGGGCGGCGGGGGCGCCTATGTCTCCAGCCGGCCTTCACACTCAATTACATTAAGTGGAGGCTCGGAGCTGCGGCGGCCCGGCCGACAGTTGCTGGAGTAATTGTGTCTTCTTTAAGCTGCAGGTGATCTGCTCCCCGCTCCGGCTCCCAGACTGACTCCTCTCCTTGTCCGCTCCCATCAATACTCACTTTCTTCAAAGGCGGGAGTGGGGCGGGGGTGGCCCTGGCTGGAGAAGGCAGTGTCCAGAGGAGTGGGGGGAAAATCCTGGTGGTTGGCGATCTGGATCGTGCTCTCATTCACTCAGCATTCACCAGCGTCTGCGGTACAGCGGGCACGCCGGGGCTGCTCTGTGTTTGGCAGGGCTGGGGTAACATGAAAATATAAGACTTGCTGATCAAAAATGACCAAGAAATTCAAAACGATAGGCCCAGAGCAATAAATGAAGTATAGGACCCTTCTGAGCAGAGTCCCTAGTAAGGCCGGTCCTCCCTGGGACCAGGACACAAGGTCAACAAATTTGAACAAAAATGCATGCTTCCAGAGACCTCGCATTTTATTTGACAGAGACGATCAATACATGATCAGCAGAAGGGGTTAGCAGATTGACTAGCTCCTAAGAAGGTGATAGGTGCTGCAGGGAAAAGAAAGTCAAATAGGGCAGGGTAAGAGGCAGCTGGATGGCCAATGGGAGCAGGCAGGGTGCAAGGTGAGATGGGTAGTTGAGGTGGTAAGGCTAGAAGAGAGATTTGAAGCGGGCAAGGGAGGTAGCCGGTGAGTATCCAGGAAAAGAGCTTCCAGAGAGAAACGGCCAGTGCAAAGGTCCTGTGGCAGAGGTGTTTTTTGTCATGTTCAAAGAGTAGCAAGGAGTCAGTGTGACTGAAGGAATTAAAGGAGGATGTGTTGCAGGCAGATCATGCAGGGCCTGGTTGGCCACTGTGAGGATATTGACTTTTATTCTGTCACTCAGGGAGCCCCACTGCAGGGTAAAAAACATTAAAGAGATCATTCAGAATGTTGGGCTGAGACGAGAGAGTCAGGAGACCCAGGCAGAGTCAGCACCAGGGGTCAGCAAATGTTTTCTAGAAAAGGGCCTGAGAGCTAATATTTTAGGCCTTGGAGGCCATAGGGTTTTCTGTCCCAACAATTCAACTCTGCCACCACCACACAAAAGCTGCCCAGCTGATGTGTAAAACTGGCTGCAACTGTTCTCAATAAAGTGCCTGGCTGAAATGTGACTTTCAGATCACTGTCACATGTCCTGAAATATTATTTTTCTTTTGTTTTTCCCCCAGTCATTGAAAAATATAAAAATCATTCTTAGTTCATGACACACAATCACACAATCAATCAATAAAGGCAGTAGGACTGATTTGGCCCAGAGACTGTAGTTTATGTGCCTAGATTTATGAAGTCATTCAGGAAAGATCAGGGTGGGAACAGGTTATGAAGCAGATGGAGAATTCTGGATATATTTTTGAGTACAACCAAGAGGACTTCTTAGAGGTCCTGGAGGGAGGAGAGAGAGAGAGAGAACAGTAAACAGCCTTCAAGTTTGGGACCTGACAACCAGGATTGATTTGAGGTCCGCTTTGATGGAGGATGGAAAAGATAATGTGAGATGATGATTTGGGGGAGGTGGAATTAATTCTATTTACTATTTATAGCCCAGTTAATTGCATGTTGAATGTGTGCTCATCTCTTTATGAACATTCTTATACCTGATTCTTATAAAACATATTCAGTATATTTGACTCCATTTATATCTCAACCCATTTCACAGATGTGGAAACTGAGTCTTAAAGGATGACTCAAATATTTATCCAAATCAGTACATTGTAGATGCAGGTCTTTCCTGCTCTGGAGCCTGTGTCTGCCTTGCTCCATGACTGTCCACACTGCTTTGCAAATTTTATTTGAAGCAAGAAATGGGAAACAAAGAGTAGAAGTCTTTCTGGATCCACATTTTGTTTAGTGCTTTTACGTCAGCATTGGTTTAAGGCTCTGTGTCCCCATGAGCCTCTCCCTGTCTCTGTGCCCTGTCAACTTTCCCAGGTTCCTTCTTGACTTGGTGTTTGCTGACTCTTTGATTATTCAGTTTCCAAGCAAGGCCACCTTGGGAGGGACCGTCCAGGGTCTTAGGAAAGAGTTAATTCCCTGTGAAATAATGGAGGATTATTTTTGTCTTTCCAGTGTTTTATATCTTTAATTGCTTTCTGACGATGCAGAAGTTAATCCCAGGTGGAGGCCAGAATGCTCCAAGACAGCCCTGGTCAAGTTGAAGCTGGAATCCAAGGAGCAGGCAGGTCCGGGACAGGGCAGGGGTCTGCTGGAAGCAGTGCTTCCTCTGCCTCTCCAGCAGCTCCCTCTCCTGCACCCCAAGAACTGCCAGGGGTCACCTTGCTGCTGGCTTCAGCCTCAGTAGGAAACCCGTGTGCCCGTGGTCGGCAGAGAGCTGGGGGAACCTGGCAGCCCTGGCCCGCGGGACAAGGCTGCCTGGCTTCCGCGCATCCTGGGTCAGCTGCCAGGGCATGTGCATCCAGGTCCAGAGTGAAGGGAGTCACTGAGCTGTGTCTTCCCAGAGAAAGGACTTGGGCTTGGATTTAAGGAACATCTTCACTTGTCAGCTCCATCAAGCTGTTCTGCGGGCTGAGTCCGCGGCCCACCGGAGGTGTCTGTCCTCGAAAGCCCCAACGACAAAGACGTCCTTGAATTCTTGTCTTTCCCTGGAAATTGTCTCGGCGGGAAATTGTTGAGAGCTTCACATCAGCAGGTGGCTGTTCTGGCCCAGGGGTCAAGTGGGGCGCAGGACGCAAGAGGGAGGCAGTGCCTACAGGAGCCAGGTGTCCACCGGCCTCATTGCCACATCTCCAAGCTCTCGCCTTCCCCAGCTTCCGTGTCTTCATCTGCTAAACGAGAGAAAACCCTGACCTGCTGGGTCTCTGGGGAGGGGATGAAATATGATGATAAACATGAGTCCAAACAGTCACTGAACCTCGGTGGCACGTCTGCTACCGTCAGGCGCGCCAGGCACACCACTCTGAGCTCCTCCCAGCACCTTTCTAGCTAGGAGTGTGCAGCAGCCCCACTTTACAGATGAAGAAACTGAGGTTCACCGGGAGACACGATTGTCCCTTTACTCCGCCGGCAAGCAGAAGAAGCCAAGCTTAGTATGTGAACGCTGCAAAAAAATACACGTTTCTTAAAAGCCCTTTTTCAGCCCTTGTTTTTTTATGGATGATCTGAATTACAACTTTCAACCTGACAAAAGTCACTGTTTTATCATCTGCTTTTGCTGTGGATACAAGTGTGGATTTGGGGGTAAGTCACTCAGGCTTCTATCTATTGGTTTCTCAGTGAATTAGGAGTCCAAGGAAAGCAGGTCTCCTTTGGGGACATTTTTTTTTTCAATCTGTTGCATGGACTCTGGTTGTTCAAGGTGTCAAAAAGAGATGAAAAGTTGGAGGACTTTTTTTAGGGGAGAGGCCAGCAGGAGAAATTGGCAGGCAGGCTGCAGGAAAGGCTGGAAGATCCCATCTGACGTGAGCAGAGGGGAGTAGGGGCCGGGTTCCAGGAGGATGCCGGTCTCACTTGAAGTCTCAGGATGGTTCCCTAAAGTGCATGGGTGATACACCCTGGTGGTCTAATGGTGTAGTCTACTGCAGCACAGTCCACATACATCCCAAGGTCCCCAGTTCAAGACCTGGAGGGGGAGGGCAGCCAAGATAAACAACTAAATGAATAAATGCTTTTTCCTCTCTCTTGCTGCCTGCTTGCCTCTGCTGGCCTTCGTGCCTGCCTGCACCTTTCCTTTTAAAAAAAATAACAAAAAGTTCATGGAGCTCTGTCTCTCAGAGTAGTTTCATGTCATCCCTGGGTGTGCGGTCAGGTGCGCTCACCTGTTCTCTGCAGGCTCACTCACAGGAGCACAGAGCCAAACGACCAGCATCTGGGCTTGCCCCCTGGCCTGGCTACAAGGGACTGGCCAGCAGGGAGGTCATGGACTCCTGGTACATTCACCTCTTTCCCTTCCTCCCGCAGCCTTTCTAAAATTCATTAGACTTTCCTTGGAGAAAGCCTCTCCAGTCCCGCAAGGCAGGCGCCGGAAAAAGCCATGCTTGGCTGCTTCCGACCATTTTTCCACAGCAGTCTCCTAAGGCTCACGGCAGATCAGGCCTGCAGGCGTGAGCTACCTCCTGGCTCAGTGTTTCTTGTGGAAAAAGGGAGCCTCAAAACCAGAAGCCCCCGAGCATCTGTGCCAACGGGAAAGCCCTGGGTGCCTGCACGAAATGCCCTATCTACGCCCCCACCCTGCCCCGCCCCACCCGCCCGGAGGGCTGAGCGGTCTGTGCTGAGAACGTGTCTCATGGGCAGAGACTGAGTTACCTGTACAGTTGCTGGTCGAAGCGTGGCAGTGGGGACCATTTGGTCACTAATCTCCCTGAGGTGCACACTGGCGGTGTCACGTACTCTCTGCGCCTCCGGTTCCTCTTGTACCAAATGAGAATGACGATAACAGGTGCAGCCCCAGAAGACGGCAGTGAGGTATAAAGGGGCTCACCCACCGGGTGGGCAGAGAATGGATACGCTGACAGATACAATGTAAATGGCCAGTAACTGTTGTCTTTGACAAATAGTTGCTGTTTCCCATTTAGATCTGAGGATATTGAGGGCAGAGAGATGAAGAAAATTGGAGAAACCAGACAGGCAGAGGGTGGTAAAACTTGGACAGGGAATTCAGCCTGGAGCCCAGACACCCCACCTTCTCTGACTGGCTCCTGATGGATCCTGGGGGCACGTCACTCCTCCGCTAATTTCCCATTGGTTCTGGAAGCTGCGACTTGAAATAAAACAACCTATAAGGAAAGCAATCTGATAGACAAGAGTTAAGTTTCCTGCAGCATATTTCTGGTCACAAAAAAACATCAGCAAACATCTAAATGTAAACTTAAAACACTTTGATTTTTTTAAATTCATTTTATTGAAGGGATACTGCACCCTAACAACAAAGAGGTTGAAGGTATGCAAATCCAGTCCAGTCCTGCCTTCACCATATAACTGATCCCTTTTACCCAATTTTCCACCCCTCTTCCCCTTCCCTTTTTGTAACCACTAATTTGATTTCATTGACTAAAAGTCTATTTTTGTTTGATTTAGCTCATTTGTTTGCTTTATCTTTATAGCACATCTGAGAGAGATCATGTCGTATCTCACTCCGCATCACTCCCTCTGGGTCCATCGTGTTGCTGCAAATGGCAGACTTCATCTTTTTTTGATAGCTGAGTAGTGTTCCATTCTGATTATAGACCACCTCTCTTTTTTTGCCTACTTATTTTTTTAATTTTTTTAAGATAAAGGTACAGGCAGGAATGGAGGCAAACAGGCAGGCAGGAAGAGAGAGGAAGAAGAAACATTAATTTATTTCATTTAGTTTTTCATCTTAGTTGTTTCCACTGGCCATGGATCTCAAACCTGGGTCCTTGGGATGTATGTGAACTGCGTCCAGTGGCCTTATCTGCTAGGTCACCAGGGTGGGCTGACCACATCTTCTCTTCTTTATCCCCTCATCTGTTGATGAGCACTTAGGTTAAGGCACTTATAATATTAAACAACTTTTTATTCATTCATGTGTTTGTTTTTCATCCCCGCTTATTTCTGTCCAAGGTCCCAGAGGCCAGAGTCTCTCCTGGCAGCTCAGGGTACAGGACAGGAACCCACCCTGGACACCCTTCCATCGTAGGGCCACTCACACACACACACACACACACACACACACACACACACACACACACTGACATGTGGACCCCATGTGTGTATCTTCAGACACTGGAAGTTTACTCTGCACAGAGGGTGACTCAGCTGGAAGTCAATCTCCTTTTTCTCATCAGCATGACAATGAAATGGCATTGAGCAAACCAGCATTCTTCTAGGACCATTTTTCTAGGGTTTCTCTCTGGAATCTGATCTCAGAGCCCTGGATAAAGGGAAAGGGCCAGCTGGAACAGTCACCAACTTCTCCCCAGGAATCAGCCCCAGTGCCTCCTTTGCTTCTGCCCCAGCCCAGCTCAGACGCTTCCCACCCCTGGCCCAGCCAGACCTCCGAGGCCCCACAGGCCTCCGACTCCTGCCTGCCTGCTAACGCTTGGTGGAATTTATCTCCTCACCTTACATGTTAATCATTCAAAATCCAGCCTTTTCCTCTGCCTTTCCCACCTTCCCTGAATGTTTGACCTGACCTCTCCCTGCCCGTGCACCCCTCACTCAGCTTCCTGCCCACATGCAGACCTTTCACACACTCATGGACTCTGAGTGTTCAAGTCCGACCTCGCCTGGGTCTTCAGCACACGAGGACACACATGCACATTACAAGTGCACATCTTCTCTGTGACCATGGGCTTTGCCAGCTGCCCATGCTCCTGGGACACTTTAATCTTTGCCCCATTTTACACATGAGCAAAGTAACTACAGATGAAGCAGCTGATCACACATTCAAGCCACCTGTGTACTGCAACTATTGTAACACATCGTGCTATTATAATACTTATAACTATTGCAACTACTATAATGCTTCCAAGAAGAGGAGGAGCCCCCATTTTAGTGGAGTGTATTAGGTGTGGGCATTATTGTGATGTTTTAGATGCATCGTCTCTCTTGAATTTCAGAGCAAACTCGTGCAGAGGAGAGAACAGATGTGGAGACGTTAAGTAACATGGCCAAGGTCACACTTCTGTGTCCCATTGCGGCACAAGTGACCAGACACTTATCCCCGAGGACCTCATAGAAAAGGCTGCTGGATCAAGATGCAAGACGCCCTAAGTGGACAAGGTCTTGGCTAAACATCTATCCCCAAGGGCCGGGAGCAGGAGCTGGTGGGCAGAGATGCCCCAATTCAATCCGGTTGAACTTCCATCCTGCCTTTGCAAGGATTTAAGGCTCCAGGGCAAAACATTAGCAAGATCCTCTAGCTGGAACCAGGACAAAGAGAACTAATTAAGACTGAAAGCAAGAAGGGACCCCAAGCACTGCTTCCTTTCCTTTAGACACACCCATAGCCCTAGATTGTACTTGTTTCATCTCAGACACCCTTCAAAAGACCTAGATGCACCAAAGTAAGACTTTCTTATTCAAATGGAAGCTGGCCCACCCCAGGATGATGTCATTCAATGTAACTGAACAAATATACATATCAAAATAAAACCGGATAATGCTTATAGTCTTGATTATGAACGCCCAGTGGTCTTAATTGCTCTGGGACCCACCTTACTTCCCAGATGAGGTGCATGTGGAAAACACATCATCCTGGCAAACTGCTGGCTGAGAAGATGGACCTTGGGCTCCTGCAGTCATCAAGTGACTCATTCATTTATCCTTAAAACAATTTCTAATTCCTTCCTTCTTTCATTCATTCTCAAGACCTATCTGTTCCACGGGCTTTCTGTGTAAGTAATTTTGTAAAAATAAATAAATAAATAATCTCTTATTTCCTTGTCTTGCTTGCTAACTCTGGCCCCACGGCTCCATTTCTGGCCGATGGGATTTCAACAGATATCTGTTAAAAAAGAGTTCTGGAAAAGCACTGGCTTCTTGATAAAAATGGGAATGAAGATGGCTGGTTGGACACTTTTTGTTCCTTCACTCTCCTTTGAGCCCGGAAAGCAGATGCAATGTCTGGAGGCACAGCAGCTATGATGTGACCTTGAGACATTAAGAATGAAGAGAATCAAGCCAAACATATCAGAGGGAAACTGGAGCTGCTAAACTAATTCCACATCCATCTCTCTCTGGATTTCTTGTGTTAGAAGGAAAATATACCAGTGTTTCCTAGAGTCTTCTAAGATTGAGTTTTGTATTATTTGTAGTCAAATGCACTCCTAATATCAGGATCTACTGTGATCAAGATAGGCATTGCCCTCCTTACAGGCAGCTCCCAATCTAGTGAAGTGAGGCTGACACTAGTTATGAGCTTTTATTTTCACTCTGCAGAAACCAGCAGGTGCACAGGTGAACTCAACCATGTTTCAATGAATCAAAACCTACTGATTCTACAAGTGACTCTTTGCTGCATTCCCAAAGAACAGCATCTCAAGTTCCACAGGGAGGATGGGGCCACTAAGAAACCACGATTCTAGGTGCGCCCTGGTGGAGCAGCGGTTGGATCAATTGCCTCCGAAGGAGGCAAGGCCACATACCCCGGTTTCGAGTCCCGGGTCCAGGAGGGAACAAACAGTGTGAACCACTAAATGAAAAATAAAATAATGAAATAAAATAAAATGCTTCTTCTTCCTCCTCTCTCTTCCTGACTGCCTGCTCACCTTCATTCCTGCTGCCCCTTTCCATGACAAAACAAGAAACCGTGATGCTGAAAAACTCACTTTTTCAGGGCATGAAGGAAAGGCAATTAACCCAATTATCAAATAACTCTTTGCAAAAGATGTGTGTGGGTTTCCTTTAAATTGCAAGTCCATCCCATTGACTTACAAATTGATTCACTGATTCATTCATTCAGCAAGCATTCATAAACCCCTACAGATGCCAGAACTGTTCTAGGCACTGGGATCATAATTGTGCACAAGATAGACAAACCCCTGCCCTCTTGGGGTTTATATCCTAAAGTGGGGAGATCCCATATTGCAAAATGCCACGTCTCCAACAATGACGAAAAAGAGACCTGCATCTTAGTACTAGAAACCTGTAGGCATTACCTTTCCTGGCAAAAAAAAAAGGGTGGGGTGGGGGGCTTTGCCAAGGTAGTTGAGGATCTGGAGGTGGGGAGATGAACTGGGGTACCTGGTGTCCCCAAATCAATCAGTTACAAGAGGGGGGCAGAGGAAGACCTTACACGCACGGGAGAAAGCAGCCTGCAGAAGGAGCAGAGAGCTTTGAACACACTGGCCTTCCAGCCTGGTGGCGAAGCTGATCCAGACGAGCGGCCACCAGAGGGGAAGAGGCCAGGAGAGGATTCCCCGTCGAGCCTCCAGAGGGGCCTCTCCCACCCTTGCTGTGGGCCCAGCACCGCCCACCTCAGGTTCTGGCCTCCAGAACTGTGAGACTCGATGTCTCTGCCGTTTTTTAAGCCACAATGCGAGGTCATTGACTCCGGTGACCATGGGACATGAATGCAGACCAGCTTTAAAATCTGAGAGAGTCCCAGTATGGGCCAGGTCCCACTTCGATGGCGCTCAGTGCACGCGAGTCTCTTCACCGACAATGGGGCCTCTGTGATGAAAAATTCAGTCTGGTGGCCGAGTCTCAGCCCAAGGAAAGGCTGGACTTTCTGGCTACACGCTCCTCCTCTCCTGGAAGCGCTGTCCCCAGGCCACGGTGGGCCCTCTGCCTGCATCCTGTGGCAGCCAAGTGACTTCCCTCCCCAATCAGGGCCTTCCCCTCCAGCTGGCCCTGCTTTCCCCACACCTGCCGAGGGAAACATGTGCTGGCCATCAGCCTCCATGCGTGCCACCAGCTTGTGTCACCTCATTGTTCCCAAGTTGGCAACTGTTCCGCAGAAGTGACCCCATGGGGGAATGGTGTGTGGGGTGGGGGCGGACAGAGTAAAAGATGGACACGGCCTCATCTGGGGAAAATCCGCTCATCAGAGATTGGGTCATGGCGCAGATTCCGCACCAGTGCTCGGCCCCTCACTGCCCCAGGCGTGGCCAGATGCCTGCGCATCTGCATCCTCTGGAAGCTGAGAAAGGAGCCCTGTGTCCCTCTGCAGGCCCAACCATTCAGAACCCGCACTTTGTGGAGATTCCCTGTGAGAGCAAGAGCGACCAAACCTGAAGCTGAGACAAGGCCAGAGACTGGGGCGCAAGGCCCTGTTTGGACGGGTATAGGCGTCAGTCATTCCCATGTGCCTGGACGAGGGGCCCTCAGGGCAGTACGGCCGAGGCCAAGGCTGTCTGGGTCTCTCCCTCTCCAGGTCCTGGGATTTTGGTGGCCTTTTCAGGACTCCTCAGTACCCACGTCCCACCTTGCCAGTCACTGCTCTATATCTGGGAACCAAGAAGCCTTCTACCTGGAACACATGGTGCCGCAGGAGGAGAAGGAGCCTCCCAGACCTCTAGCGATGAAGGCGTAGACTTGACCGAGGGTCCCAAAGCTGCGCTCTGACTTTCATCTCTGGCTTGCTCTGAGGTCACGTTTCCCAGGACCTGCCCCCAACCATGACTGGAAGAGTAAGAACAGTTTCATGCTGGGAGACCTGACTCACTGATTGTGACTTGGCCTTGAGACCGTCCCAAGGCCTTGCCAAACGTCCCGAGTCTGCATGGTGACCCACAAAGTCCCTGCCCACCCGCCTCCGTTTCCCTTCACTCCAAGGACGGGCGTCCCATGTGGGCACTGGGTCCCAGCCTGGTCCACAGAGCAGGCGCACACAGCGAGTCCCACAGCCCACCAGCTACCCGCAGCCGCTCTGAGGACAGAGGGTGAGTCCTGCTCGCACCCCACTAGGGCAGCCTCTATGTCCTTCAGGGGAGACTGAGGCCAGAGAACAGCCCGGAATTTAGAATTCTCCCGTCCTGGGGCTCCTTCCCATGGGAACACAGGGTATCGGAAAGCGGACTTCTGGCCCACAGCAGGCCAGGCTTCTCTTCCCACCCCAGCTTAGCCGCATCCCAAGGCCTCTAGTGCACACACAGGGACCTCCTAATCCACACATCCACATTCCATCTATGTCCCACCACCCACCCATGGGGCTGGCACCAAGGTCAGTTCCACTGAAAACAAAGGGGAGGACGGCTGTGTAGATCCGGAATGATTGCTCACAGAATTTAAGGACTCTGGATACCCAGAGCTAAGTCTTCCTCTGGGTCCCATAGACTCGCAACCCAACAAGGGACAGAGAAGAGCCCTCTGAAACACAGAGCCAAGCCCTATCCAGCTCTAAGGATGCCAGCTGTCCCCACCCTCAGTTCATGAAGCAGGGAGCCCTGTTCCCTCCAGTTCTAAGGACAGCTCATCACCTAGGTATTAGCCTGTTAGCCTCCACACCCGCCCCCTGGCCACAGTGATTGGCTCTTAGATGGTCAAGTGCGCCAATCAGCTGCAGAAGCTGCTGGCTAGGTGAACCAAAGGAGAGGTGTGTGTTCCTCCCAGTTGGACTACAGCTTTTGAGGCATTGACACCATCCTTCCTCAGTGAGAAGACAGGCTGGAGGTGCCTGAGGCCAATGCAGTGGAAGAGCTGAGAGATGGAAAGAAACTGAAGTCACAGAAACCAGGCCACCATGCACCCTTTGATTCTGTGTCTGTCAATCAATGCAGAGTGAGTCCTAACAAATATGACAACGGACCCAAAGATGTGGGTGTCCGTCATCCCTCCTAAAATCCCAGAGACTCACCAAACAAGAATTAGGTTTGCCAAATAAGCGCAGGAGAGGAAGCTCATCATTACTGGCCACCGGAAAATCAAATGAAAACCACACTTGAAATGGCACTGCACACCTCTGCCACAGAGGCAAGATTAAAAAGAAACACAGAAGCTGTAACATCGAGTGGCGAGGAAGCTGTGGGACAACTGGAACTCTCTGGTCAGAGTGCAAAATGGTACCATCCCTTTGGAAAAGAGGTGTCCTTTTTGTAGGCAGCTAAATATACTCCCATCAGGTAAGCCAGCAATCCACCGCTTAGCTAACTCGGGAGAAGGGAAGTGGGTGTCCACACAAAGGGTTACCTGCGACATTCATAATCACCCCAAGCTGGAAACAACCCAGATGAGTGACGCCTGCCTGGTTTGCCACCACACAGTGGAATATTACTCAGCAACAAACAGGAGCAAATCACAGGCACCACAGGGAGGAGCTCTAAAAAACAAAAACTGAATAAAAAAACAAAAACTGGGCACCAACAACTGCGTCCTGAATGATTTCCTTTTATTATGTTCTAGAGAAGGCAAAACTATAGGAATCACAGTCAGATCACTGGTCGCTTGGGGCCAGGGGGAAGGGACAAAGCACAAAGGAATTTTCTAGGGTGACTGAAGTTTTCTTTCTCTTGATTATCATCATGTAATGACCATAAATATAGTTGTTGGACCACAGCAAGCGCATCGGGGAGCGAAAGGGTGGGTTTCTTTGGCCGTAAATTGTTCCTCTATAAACCTGACTTACACAAAACGAAGTTAAGGGAATTCCACAGAACTTACCGTGTTCTCCCAGCTCTTCCCCAGGACTGTCTTTTCACCCTCAGACCAGTCTTACCAGGTACCTGCTATTATTGTTGCCATTTTGCAGATGATGAAACTGAGACACAGAGAGGCTGCATTACCTTAATCGACATCCTGGCTGGGAATCACTGCACCACCTTTGCAAACGAGACAAGTGATGTGAAGGCATTTGCGACACGTGCGCAGAGGGCCGAGTCGGGAGATGAGAGCGGAAGTTCCAGTCCCAAAGATGCCGATTTCCCCACAGGGTGGTGCCGATTCTTCTAACTCATTCTCCGATGCCAGTCCACTTCGGGCCCCTGACCTGAAAACCAGGGAGGCTTTTTTTTTTAAGGAAAGGTGCAGGCAGGAATGACGGTGGGCAGGCAGGAGGAAGCGAGAGGAGGAAGAAACATTTATTTTATTTAGTTGTTCATCCTGGTCATTCCCCCAGCCCCAGGTCAAGAACCGGGTTCCATCGGCTAACACATGGACTATGCTTGGCTGGAGGCAGCGGACCTAACCACTTTTCTACCAGGGTGAACCACCAGGGAGACTCTTGCTAGAGCACAAGACTTCTTCCTAAAGGATCTCTATGGGTTCCCTCGATGCATCTTGTCCACACTCACTCAATGCCTGTGCCAGCTTCTCCTAAAATACTTTCCAGGTGAGCTCTCGGGCTGCCCCACCAGAGGGGCCCTGATCACCCCGTTCCCAGCGGCTGGAATTGCCTGTTGACATGAATTTTGCTCTTCCAAGTCCCAGAGCAGAGCTCTCCCCACCTTTCTGTGGATCAAATGCAGGAGGTGGTGCCTACAGAGGGTCACTCCATGATGCTAAGAGCAGACTAGTCCTCCTCTCAGCAATGTGAGTCAGACGGTGACAACTGGAGGGGAGCATGAAGAGCTATGTCCCTGTAAGTGCCACTTCCACTCGGGGCTCCACAGCCCAGGGGTCCAACAGCAGGAACAAGTCAACGCGGGCTGTGCCTGCCACGAGGGGGCCCAGGCAGGCCGGCCTGCAAAGCCTGAAGCTCTGTGAAGGTCACAATACCTGTGCTGACATGCCCTCCAGGCTCTGCTGGAAAGATTTCCCAGACTCCACGCAGAGACTCCCCCAGGAAGCAGCTGGAAGCCAGCTTCCAGGGCCCTGAAAAGTGACAGGAGTGAGAACATCTTCCGAGGCAGGGGACATGCCGCAACTTGGCAAGGTTTTTTTGTGCTTTTAAAATTCTGCCCTGAGCTGCTTCTGCTGTAACTCTGTTTTGAAAGCGGCATTTTAAGCCAGGGGTGTGGAGGAGCTGGGGATCATAGCCTCGGCTCCATTTCAGACAACTCTGTTCTGAAATCTTTGTGTCTTCCCTCTGCCTCTACTATTTTTTCTCTTGCTATCATAGCAAAGAGGCTTCATCTGAGGGACTGATTGTGACTGCATTCTGTGAAGGACACAGGGCCCCGTTTGGTCTCAGTGAGAGTGCTGTGATTGATCAGCGATGTCTGCCGTGGGTGCCACCCAGCTTCCATCTCTGTTATATACGAAGAACATGGCAATAGGAGAAAGACTTTGGGGAGGGAAAAGATGTTCAAGATAGATGCAATTTGGGCTCCAGGCTATCAGATCTCACTGAGAATCGCCAGATAGCTCTTAGAAACTGCACAGGAGAAATGTAGCTGCAACTGATTTTGGCTCAATTCTAGAGAGTTCTGGAAACGTCTAACATCTGCAAAGCACATGGTTTTCTTCTGAGGACACTGCTCCCTGCTGCATAAAGATGCCGGTCTGTGCTCTGTGGCCCCTCCATCCTAGCCACGAGGGATTAAAGCAGGTTGGGAGCGATGGGTTAGAGCAACCGGGTGCTGTAAATAAAATGTGAGGGACATACAACAGCACTCAGTGGTGTATGTCTGTTTTGGCAGCTTTTGCACGCCAGTGATGCGGCTGAGTGGCTATGCAGAGACTGAATGGCCCACAAAGTCTAAAATACATCCACTTTGGTCCTTTGCAGAAGGTTCACTGATCTGTAGATGGAAGAACTGCCAGTCCGTGGCCAGACCTGAATAGGCCCAATCTCAACGGGTGTTGGCAACATTGCTAACATTCAAGCTAAACGCAAGCAAGAGATGGCCATTCACCGTGGCTCCAGCCAGCCGCAGGTTGTCTTGCAGGTCACCTCTTTCTTGCAGATTCATCCCCGATTGGCTGGAGACCAACGATCCCTTGGACACCTCCCCCTCAACCCCCACACCCGGTGACATAGAGGAAATGGAGGGCCTTATGGATGTTGCTAGAACTAGTGTCGGATCCACAATGAAAATAAATTGCAGGCTTCGTTCTCCAGGACGCTGGTTCCAGATTCCATCTCCAAAGCATTGCGGTACTAATGTGTCTGCGGTAACTTGAGTCCTGTGCTTCCAGCACTTCCCTGCATGTCTTTCACACAAGCTCCCATCGCCTGAGGCCAGAGGGTGAAGGAATCCGGAGATTTCCCCTCAAACCACCTCTGATGGTGCCTGCCTTGCTCGGTGTCTTCAGAAACCAGCCTGGACAGGACTCTGAGAAGATAGCATGACCAGCGTAGGACACTTAAATCTGCCTGATGCTTCGTCAGGGGCCTAGACAGTCGCTTCTTTAGCGGGGACTTACTGCTGCTATGGTTTGATGGGTGGACTGTTCCCTCTCAGAATGAAGACATTCCTGAGCCCCACACCTACGAACATGGCCTTCTTTTGAAATTGGGTCATTGCTTAATGAAGATCATTAAGGTGGGTCCCAATTAAGTATGACTGGTTTCCTCTTAGGAAGTGGAGAAAAAGCACAATAGCCGACGTGCACAGAGAACGACAGTGAGAAGACAGGGAGGAGGCCATGCGACGATGGAGGCAGAGCTGGGCGTGAAACAACTACAAGCCAAAGAATGTCTACGGCTGCTGGCCACCAGCAGACATGGGGAAGATGGAGCAGGTCCTCCCAGGAGCCTCCAGAGAGAGCCTGGCCCTGCCCCCAGCCTGGTCTGGGACTTCTCCCGCCAGCCTGTGAGATCATAAATGCGGCTGGAAACGAACATAGCTGCTCATTCATCTCTTCCTACAATGCCTGGGTGTTTCACGGGGTGGAAGGAGCCTAAGCTCACTACTTACACCAGGTTCTGAGTCCCAGATGGAACCCCAGCTCCATGGTTGTGTTAAGGGGGGCAGCAGGGCAGATCCATCGGTCGTACCTTGCCCACGTCCATCACCAGTGTTCACTCGCCCACTATCCTCGCCCTGTTCTGAGACCCCTCTGCTCCTGAGGCCACGCTCCAGGTGGGGCAGGGGGGTCTTGACCAATTAGGACAAGAGGCGTCACCCGATGGAAGACTAAGCTAGAAGGCAGCCATTGCCATGCCTTTGACTTGTATGCTGTTGGCTTCCCCGTCCATCAGGGTAGGGCACTGATGGAAGCTGATTCTCCCACGCTGGAATTATAGCCCACAGGAGCCCATGGGACTCTCTTCAGTTTCTTCATGGAGAAATAGAGATGTCACTTTATCACCTATCACCCCAGTCCTGGGTCCTACCTGGGGTGAGGCAGGGCCCTGACTTCTTCTCCCATCCCAACTCCTGTCCATCTCTCCACTCTGACTTTTCTCACAGTCCCTCTTCCTCGGGGCTAGGCCCCTAGGGTCTTCATACCCCACCTTTATCTTGTGTCTGGATGCTGTGCTTGAAGCTCTCATCCCTAAGGAATGAATCCCCCTAGCACTTTCTTGTGAAAACGGAGTTGGGGAGGCACCTTGAGCTGGGGGTGAGAGGTTCTTTCCTGACATTCCTCCTCCTGGGCTGGGTGAACCAAGACAGCCGGCATCGTACCCCAGCTCAGCACGGAAACACAGGACAGCCTAGGAACATGCTGGGAGCTAAGGGCAGCGTGATAGGACAGCAGAAGGCAGAAGAGGGAGGATGAAATCCTTAAGACACAGAGAAGACTCCATTTTCTGCTGGCTCGATTCCAGTATTTGAAATGTAAGGAATTATGCATTCTGGATTTTTTTTATTTTTATAGCCCCGTGATCTACAATGCCATCAACAAGTACAGAGACACATGGTTTCATCCCAGTTTAGTTACTCGTGTTAATGCAGGGAGGGGACACCCTCACGGGTGAAACCCAACTCTAGAGCACTGGCAGCCAATTGCTTCGGCTTGGTCCTTCCCAAAACAGATCGCTCTCTGACATGACCAGGAATGTTAACCGCAAACAAGCATTTTAGTTACTTGTAGTGATCTGCCTACTTTTCCCAAATGGAGAAGGGCTCCCAAATAGGAAAAGGGAGAGAGGTAAGGACTGATCAGACCCCATCCCTACCCAGCCCCAGAACATACACAGGAATCTTCAGGTCCGTGGCACGCCTGGGCCATTTTTGCAGGTAGTGGGTTGGTGTCATTTATCACAATGCCTGGTGTGGGGACATAAACTCCTATTGGTCACTGCTTGGTAACAAGCTAAACCTAAACTTGGTGGCTCAAAACAACAGCCCCCGCTGACTTGACTCTACAGGTTCTCAGGTTCTGCTGCTCTGGATGGGGCAGAGCTGCCTCCCTCTTGTATCTGTGGTCAGAGGCAGACAGGCTGGGGCTGACTGGTCTGGGATGGACCCATCGAAGACAGCTAGTCCTCCCGCAGGATAGCCTGGGAGTGTTGTCATGCTGGTGGCCGGCAAATCTCTGTTTGCAAGGGATTGATTATCGGCTCTTTGGACAAAACAAGTCGCATGGTCCAACCACAGTGTGGCGTGGCACTGCCAAAGGGTATGGACAGAGGAAGGCACGAAGCCAGTCATCTGATCAATCCACCAGTGTGTCAGCTACTCATCAATCACATGCCAGCTATAGCCAGAAAGCAAAATGGGAAATTATAGATAGAAGATTATTCTCTTGGTCAGGGGTCAGCAAACTGTTCATGAAAGACCCAGAGAGCCACCATTCAGACATGTCAGACATACGGCCTCTGTCAGCTACTCAAGTCTGCCCTTGCAGCATGGCGCTGCCACGGCCAACACAGACATCGGCGGCTGTAAGGTGCGCCCAGAAAGTGTACCTCTCAAAGCAAGGGACAGCCCCACATCTTGGCATCAGCCTTGCAACTGACATGCACTGAGCTCCTGGGATGTGCCAAGCACTGTGGCTCTGCTGATAAACTCATCATGGCCCGATACGATGTTCAGTCGGATCTGGAGATTGGGACACAGGCTGAGAAGACATGCGTTTGCTGAATTAGCATTAATGGGAAGGTAGAGCACCAGGAAATGCAGCCGAAAGAAGTGCTGTGGGGCCATAGCAGACACCTGGTGGGGGGAGGGCACGGGATGAGAAGAAACCAGCAGAGGCTTCCTAGAGGAGGCTAAGCTTGAAAGCTTTCTGCACGTTTTTTTCTGGGGTCTAGTCGGGAATTCCAAGCTGGGGGCACAGGTAAGTAGAGGCAAGACAGTAAGAAAGAGCTTGGCGAGTGTCCAGGTGAGCTGGGACCACAGGGCATTTCACTTTGGATTCATGGTTGGCCTGGTCTAGCTCACTTAAGCACGAATCATTCAAAGTTCCCCATTTCCCCGTAACTAGGGGCGCCCCAACACTGGAGGCGCTGTGTTCCAGGCACTGTGTATGGAGAACGAAGAAGGTTAGGACCCCAGGAATGGGGCTCTGTTCCCCTCCAAGCTTTGGCTGTTTTACTGTGAAGCCTTGAGCAAGTCTCATCTCTCTTTGCCTCGGTTTCCCCATCTGTAAGCAGGGAAAATAATGTCTACCTCATAGGGGTGTTGTGAGCATTCAAAAAACAAAACGAAACGAAAACGACGCCCACAGTGTGATTAAACACGCCGCCTGGCTCCAGCTAGGCACTTAAAAAGCTAGTTTGCCGTGGCGGTCCTCCTCATGGCTGTGACTATTGATCAACAGTGTCATCTTCATGAAATCTCCATAGAAGCCTGGCTGGAGCCCCCTTCCCCAAGCAGGCCCCCAGCAGGCGCCTCCTGGCCCCCGCGGTTTACTGGGGGTCTGCTGCGCCCCACTCCGAAGCTGTGAACCCGAGAGAAACGACCGGGCCGCCGGCGCAGGGCCGGAGCCACGCACCGCGGAGGCGGACAGCTGCTCGCCCAGCAACAGAAGTTGCCTTTCAGGCGTCAGTCCCCCGCGCCCCAGAGGACTCGCCTCCTCGGCCTGGGCGTTTCTGAAAGCCGACGGCAGAGGCGAGAAAACAGCCAGCTCTCCGCGCGCGATAAAACCATTACAATCAATTTGGGCAGCTCGGGCGCAGACAGACTCCGCGCCGACTGGATTCTGTTACCGCGCGGGCGGCGGGCGGGGCGGCGGCCTTCGGGGAGGCTGGAGCGGTGGGCGCCCTCGGACGGGGCCCATTATGGCCGCAGGCTGGCGCCACTGCCGCGGGGGCTCGCCACCCCTGCAAGTGTCATCCAGCTGCTCCCGGGGAGGAAGGGGGGGCGGGGGCCGCCAGTGTTAGCTTAACTCCTGCGGTCGCGCAGACTAATTGCTCACGGTGGAAACACGCCTCAAAGTGCTTTGGCCTCGTCAATAAGAGGGTATTAGATGCCTCCCATTCCGCGCGGCATTGATCTGCTTCCTCCCCGGCCTCCCCGCCGGCTCCGCCGCTGACACCCCAGCCCCCACCGGCGCGGCTCCTGATGACTCTTCTTCCTCTTTTTTTTTTTTTTTTTTTTAAGTGTTTTCTAAGCGTGTGTTTAGCAAGAGTGGTGCCTAAGTGCTAATTGTTGCACCACAGATTCTTTGGCGACGAGACGGCTCGCAGGCTCCTCCAGTCTCTGGGGGAGGGGCGGGGGGAGGCGGGAGGAAGGATGGGGAGGGGCCGGAGGTGGCGCGGTGGGGAGGGCAGGGACAGGGGAATCCTTGATGCTTCTGTTTCCTCCCGAGCTGTGTCTTTCTGGGCTAGAAACGGCCCATTGTTGGGGAGGCACAGGGCTCTATTGACATTTTATTAGTATTTTCCGCCTGGAAAAAGTGGTGGAGGTTTAGCCACAGGTGCTGACCTTGAAACCCACTGGCCAGGGAGAGAGGCAGGGAGGGTGATGGGAAGGCCCCCTGCTGCCCTGGGCTGGGGGGTGGGCGGCATTGCTTGGGGACGCTGCCGTGTGAGGGGAGACCTTGGGCCTCCCTGATATTCTTAAGAGTTACTTATTTAGCTCATTTAAGCAAGGCTCTTTTTTTCACTGGTGTGTGTGCCCCCTGAGGGCACGGGCCCTCTCTGGTCAGAAGATCAGCGGCTCCTGATCTGCAGCACCTAACACAAAGCGGGACAGCTCATGCTGCTTCAGCATCCTTCTCATCCACGCACAGCACTGGGCTGTGATGTGTCTGGAGAGCTGTTAGCTAAGAACTTTGACATTCCCCCCAAACCCACCGCCGGTGGGACCCTGGGGGCACCCAGAGACTCTGGGTGCTGTCTTGTACAGAGCAAACTTAAATCATAGCAATGGTTCCCTGAGTCCTTCCCACCTGACAAGTGAGCTTGAAATTCTGACTGTGTGTCTCACCCCTGTTGTGAAATGCCACCGGTTTGGGAGGACAGCTTCTGACCCAAGTTGGAACCCATCCTCCAGGTGGAGGGAGGTGAGAGACACGAGTGGGGAGGGGCACTTTGAAGTGGGGCAGTCCTACCCTGCCTGGCTAGTTCAGCTCTGGCCTCTGCGTCCTCCTCCTAAAGCACAGTGGGCCTTGCTTGCACTTCTCAATGAAACAGCATGACTGCAGCTGCCCGCCAGGGTGGGGGGTCCTACACTGGATGATGCACGAGTCTCTGGTGGGACTTTGACTCTAGTTTTTGCAGCTCTCTGGGGACATCCTTAGAGTTGTACTGGCTTCTGTTCTAACCTGCTCAGCCCAGCAAGGTCATAGCTCAGCTGGAAGCCTTTGCCAACAGGTGGAGCATCCGGGGAAGCCAGAGACTAGGATGCTTCAGGATGCCGGTGGATCAGAGCAGCTGAGGAGACAAAACTCCCTGTAAGTCGCCCCCATCCTCCTCATGCCTGCCTCAGGGCCTTTGCATGTGCAAGACTTCCTGCTCAGTGTGCTTCTATCTCTGTGCCTGGCACAGCAGGTGGCACCTGCAGGTGTTGCAGAACTCATGGCGAACTTGCTACTCAAGCTTCTGCGTCTGTAAACGGAGCATAAAATTGTGCCTTAAGCACCAGGTGTTGGTGGGACAACTGTGAAAGGCTCTGAGACTACATCTCACACCTGACTAGCGCCCAGAAATAGTCCTTATTTCGAGCTGTAATTGTGCTCTAACTTACTACTAAAAACGAACCCAAAGAAATCTTCATTCACCTCTACCACTGAAATAA
>RJWH01009220.1:0-24359 GCA_004363575.1 Solenodon paradoxus | reverse complement strand
CTTTCTTCCTTCCTTCTTTCCTTCCTTTCTCCCCTTCCTTCTTCTCTTCCTTCCTCCTTCCCTTCTTCCCTCCCTCCCTCCTTCCCGTCCCTCCCTCTCCGCCCATAGCACCCCCTGCCCCAGGGGGTGCGGTCACCTGATGCTGCATTGCAGCAGAGTGGAGCCCACAGGAACCCAGACGACAGCCCCTCCCTGCTGACCACCCTGCAGGACGCTCTCTGTACCGGCCTGGCCACACTGCAATCTGGTCCCCGTGCCTGGGCAGGTGGGCAGCAAGGCCACTGGGGACAGACTGAGCCCCTCACCCTCACAGGGCTGGCTCCCTTCTCCAATGGTCCTGCAGGCAGCCTTCCCGTGTGGCCTCCCCCTCCAGCCCTGCCCCTGCCCCTGGGGCACCTTGAGACAAAGAAGCAACAAGGGGCTGGGTTTCTGCTGTCTCACCACACCCAGTAAAAACCCAGTAAAGGAGGCCATTTGAGTGTTGTGTCCAAACTGTCACCTCCAGTTACAGCATGGGATGGGGATGCTGGTGGCGGGGGACATGACAATGACAGGACATTTTGGCCAAAGTCACCACAGGCTGTGTGGGTTTGCGTCCCCCAGGGCGGTGTGAGTCCCCCAGGGTGGTGTGAGTCCCCCCTGGGGGGTGTGAGTCCCCCGGGACGGTCTGAGTGTTTGATTTCTGTGCATGGGGCTCAGAGACGAGGCTGACTTCACCCGGCAGGGGGAGATCACGGGCTGCCTGCTGTGTGTCCGAACAGCGGCCGCTCTGTCTTTCTGGAGTAACGGGGGCAGGACTCAACGCCCTGGGAGCATCTGCGACGCTGGGCAGAGCACACGGAGCCGCTGCGCTCAGGCATTGGCGCTCAGCAGCCCAGACGGGCAGGCAGGGCTGAGGCTGTTTGCCCGGGGGCTTCCCAGCACGAACAGCCGCCGAGTCACGAGGACAGAGAGGGACCCCCATGGTGAGGCGCTGCTGGCCAGGCAGCTGCTTGACGCGAGCTGATCCTCAGGGCTGTCACCTGCGTGCTGACCGGGGTGGAGAGGCCTCGCTGAACAGCAGCCCCCAGCGGTCCTTGAGTGGAGGCCACCGCACACCTGCTCTGACAGGGGGACAAGGACAGAGCTCGCAAAGACACGCCAACCGGCAGACAGGTGACCGCCCGCCGGCGTGGAGTCCAGCACTCTTCTCAGGAAGATGAGACAATCCCGCACGTCGTGGGCCACATCGACAGCACCTGGCATCCTGTCAAATCAGACCAGGCATTTTCTGGAAAACATGACCTGAAGCCAGAAGACAGCTGTTCCCAGAACACAGGCCCACGCACGGGACAGCAGTGACGTGGCTGACCGCGGCCTCTGGTGGCTCAGGAAGACTGGGCGCGTAGAGCGGCTGCAGGAGATGCAGAGATGCCAGCTGGACCTTTAGACGTGGAAGTTACAGTGTCTGCAATGAAACGTCTCTGTCGGGAGCCACACTGGATAAGACGGGCGGCTGCAGAGATGGGGCAAAAGAAGAAGCTATTTGAGCTGAAGCAGAGAAAGACTCAGCAATCTGTGGCTACACGTCTGTCTGTCTGTCTGTCGGTCTAGTTTGGGGGAGGGCGGTGAAAAAAATGGAAGAAACCACGGCTGAAAAGTTTCCAAATTGGTTGCAAATGATAAACCCACAGATTCAATGAACCCCAAACAGAGTAAACACAAGACCTACTTACTTCATCGTGAGGACATTTCTGAGAGACAAGAAGAGAGGCTCTTAAGCAACAACTGGACACGTGCACATTCTGGCCAGTGCGACAAAGCGGACTGGAGGCACCACCGGAGACGGCGCGCCGGGGCACGGTCGGGGGAGCACCATCGGGGGACCATCGGGGCATTTTGGAAGAGTTGAGAGAAAAAAATCTGTGCGCGCTAGGCCAAGAGAACGCGGCCGAAAATGAATACGGAGAAATGATTCAAAGACACTGGTGACAGAAAGTGAAGATCAGCTTTGGACGATGAGGGCAGCGCCAGGGTCGCCAGAAGGATGTGGCTGGGCGGGTTCGCACTGTGGAAGGGGTTTGCCATCTCTTTTTGCTTTGCTTCCTTTTCTTTTTCTTTCTTCTGTTTTTATCTGGTTTTGCTCATTAAAGAAAAAAATCTCCCAAAGGAGGAGACAAGACTGCAAGGGCCGTGCTTCCTGTCCGGGTGCTGGAGGGCCCTCCTGTCACCCGGGCGGCCAGCGGCCCCGCGCAGGCCAAGCAGCTTCCGAGTGCGCGCTGAGCGGCCGGCTCACGCCATCCCGAGTGCGAAGAACATGGCGCCAGAGATGCTGGCGCCAAACCAGAAAGCGACCGAAACGCCGAAAGTGGAGTCGGGGTTTTGTAGGCACAGGTGCTCAGGGAGCCGGTCGCCACCCGTCTGCCCAGCGAGGATGTCCGAGGGTTAGCCGGCTGCGGCGCGGTGTCTAAGGCATCCCGAAAATGTGACTGCGCCTGGCGGAGACAGGCTTCCAGAATGTGCCTGGGACGCCTGCAGCACAATAGAGAAATAACCCAAACATCAAGGAGTTAACAGAGACTCCGCAGAAAATGTAGCCACTGATCCACACGCACTGGAAACAAGGCTCAGCAGCCCTGGTCAGCAGGGGCCTGCAGAGCAGGCTGCGAGGACAGCCGCCACCCGTCCCCAGGGCGCTACAACAGAGGGGCTAACGCCTGCTGGCGACGACCGGCAGCCCAGGGGACTGCAACTTGGCAGTTGGGAACACAAAGCAGTGCGACCCCAGTGAAACTGGGTCAAACGCTGTGTGTCGGCGGGTGACCAGCGGCTAGAGCTTTGCCCAGGGGAGGGAGGCGCCATCAACAGTTGTCCTCGGCAGCCTCCAGCTGGGAAGGACCCGCACGCCTTCGCCGGTGAGCGGAACGTGCGTGGCGGCTCGTCCGTGTACAGGACACTCCGGGCAGCTGGGGGAGAGCAGACACAGAGCCACCTTGTGACCGCATGGAGTGTGGATGACGGTGGAGCGTCTGCCCTGGGGACAGAATGCCGGTCCTGGGCGCCAGGGTCGGGCTGTGAGGACGATCATGGAGATGTTTTTCAGAGGATAAAATGTCCCACATCCTGACTGCGGTGTTGGTTCCATGAGTGTGTCCATTTGTCAAAATATGTGTTAATAAATGGAATTAGTAATCAATAGCTGCCACTTATTCCATGGAAAGATGGATGGATGACTGTATAGATGGATGAGGTCTGAACAGATGGATGGAGGCGGGGGATGGATGGACGGGTGAACAGATGCACACACAGACGGATGGACAGATGGATGGAGGTATGGAAAGATGGAGGATGTATTTATGAATGGATGTACGAATTGATGGAGGGATACGTGGATGGACGGACAGACATATGACTGCGTGGACAGATGGATGGACGGATAACAAATCTGTGACACAGGTGTCTTTAGTCCTCTTTTACATATGAGAAACTCAGAGAGGTCAAGTCACTTGCTCAGGTAACAGCCAGATCCAGGGATGGGGTGACCCCCACTCTGTCGCAGGACCCCCACTACCAGCTGACTGAATGACACTGAGAGGGACGTGCCCCCAGTACAATGCACAGGCAGCACAGACAGACAGACAGACGGACAGACGGACGGACAGACGGACAAACAGACGGACAGCTGCAGCTCGGGTGGCCAGAGGGCCAAGGGCGGTGGACCATCTCCTCGTTAGGGAAGATGGGCCAGCCCGTGTTTGTCCTTGGTCCCCAAGAGCAGGGACTGGCCAGACGGGGCTCAGCACACAGTTGCTGAGCAACCCCAGGCCCTGGACGCCAGCCCCACAATGGGCTTCCACGGCTTCTCTGGGAGTCACAGCAGGCTTGTGCCCAGAGGGCCGGCCAGCAGCGCAGGCAGGGCGGCTAGGCTAGGCTTCAGGGACCTGCGCTCCCGCACTCATTTCCTGGTCACTCTTGAGGCTGGGTGCCAGCGGACCCAGCCCTGGAATAGGCTGAGGACAGTGTATCGTGGCCTGGGACTTCTGCAGGGACAGCCCAGGACCCAAACTCCCTGCCAGGCTGCGGACCCTTGGGTGGCAGCTGGTGACGTGGGCCAGGCACCAGGTCCTGCTCCTGGCCGGTCTGCAGCCGCCTCATCGTCATCTAGACACCAAAGGTGGGGTCTCTGAGGTGGGCCATGCACCCGCTGCCCCCACCCAGCCTAGCGGTGGGCAGCCCAGGACCATAACCTGTGCCCAGGCAGGGACCAGGCGGCTCTCTGGATTTAAGGAAGTGCCAAACACCAAGGTAAATATACATTAGAGTGATCGGTGAAAACATTGAAATTAAAGTAAAAAATCCATGTGAACAAAATACCAAACTTAAATAAGGACGGGATCCGACACAGGGCCCAGGGTTCTACAGGGCTGCCCCGTCAGGGGCCCAGGTCTCTGGCCCTGGAGCCTAGAACTAGCTGGCTTGACTCAGGTTCCATAAACAGCGTCCGCTGTGTGTCCTTGGGAAAGTTAACTACCCTCTCTGAGCTTCCATTTTCTCATCGACAGAGATTAAAAAAGAAGCACAGGCCTACACGCAGGCGTCCTGGAACTGTTACATGAGGTGTGCTCGTGAGGGTCCTTCACAGCCCAGCACCGGGCAGGTGTCCCCGAAATAGCAGGTGTTGCTGTATTACTGACCCCAGATGGACGCCAGCTGGGAGGGAAGTGCCAGTGAGAAAGACCACCTAGAGCGGAGCCCTGGGCTGCCCTCCGCGGCTCCCCACCGCCTTAGCATCAGGTGTTGCTGCTGGTGCAGATGAGGAGACCGACTCAGGGACGTGTCTGCGGTCACACTGCAAGGGCACAGCGGCACCTGGACAGAGGACCCTGCGTCATGCCGTCTCCACGAGGTCCCAGGGAGGGGTGCACGGTCTCTCGGGTTCCCCCCACAGCCCACCCCCGGGAAAGAGCCACGCTGGGCCTGAATGGCCATGTGCCCTCTTGTTCCAGGTTGCCCTTCCCACCTGGGGACCGAGTGACCTTCAACGGGAAGGACTGCCTGTGCCAGAAGTGCTCCCTGCCCACGTCGGCCAGCGGCAGCGCACACCTGCCCCGGGGCCTCTGGAGTAAGTGGGCAGCGGGGCGGGTGGCTGTGCCTGGTAGCAGTGACTGAGGCCTGGAGCAGCGGCAGCGAGATGAATGACCTGGGCGCACAGGACACAGGGACCCGGAGCAGAAACCTCCGTGCGCCCGCCTGGCTGCAGAGGTACCGGCCGTGCCCTCCACCGCAGCCAGCCTGCTTCCTGCCCAGCTGGCACCCACCCGGCACCAGCCAGTCCCGCCCCGCCCGGGCACCGGGAGGGGAGCCTTGACCTCTGGGCTCCGTGGTTAGCAGCCCCACCCGGCCAGGTGGTGGCTAGGTTGGGGTGTGTATGCAGTGGGCACCCCGTCCATGCTTCCCGGAGGAAGAAGCAGGAGGCTGGCGCCTGAGAGACTGTCAGGAGTGTCACAGGCTGGGTGGTCAGCAGGGTGGACGCGGGGAGCAAGGGTGCTGGACTCAGCCGGCCCGTGCGGCCCCCAGGGCCAGAGATGGGGCCCAGGGCGTGGTGTGGCGTCCCCAGCACTGGGCCGTGTGTCCGGGATGGAGGGGGGTTTCGGCCAATTTTTTGCAGTCCCTTGGCCACTGCCAGTCCCTCCCACGCCGGTCACACCTTCCCCGCTGCTGCCGTGTGCTCAGTGTCCCCCGAGATGCCCCACAGCCTCCCGGCCAGTGTGCACATGCAGACTGGCAACAGTTCTGTTCTGAGAGAAGTGGCATCTCATCGCTCGGGGAGGCAGGTTCACAGCAGCCTCTGTTGGTCTGGGACTTGTTGACCATCTTCCAAAAGTGTCTCTCCAGCCCAGGCCTGGACTGACTTCTTGAGAATTTGCTTCATCAGCAGTAGCACTATTATCTTTGAATCTGACGTAGTAATCACAACTTCCACAGCAAAACAAAAGCTGTGGCCCCGGGGGCCAGTTGGTCCCATTTGTCCAGAGCTTCCTGGCTGTAAGAGTAAAAAGGGAAATAAGTCTGTTCGCAAACTTGTTGTCTGAGGGACTTTTTAGATTTTAAAACTTGTCATGGGTAAAAGGTTCTCTTTCCAAATTCATTTTAAAGTACCGAGTTTGCATTTTCAAAGAACAAATGCTTCCCTATCCCCGACTTGGTTTAATAATACAACCTGCCTCTTCTCTCAGCCCATGGTGAGACTCCAGCTTTGAACCTGTGTTGTGCCCAGAAACTTCCGTCCCCAGCTCTTGACCCCCTGGGACACCTACAGCCCCCGTGTCCCTCCGCCCCTTGTTTCCAGCTGGCCCACACTGCATAAGAGCCCCGAGCCAGGTGGGGAGCCCAGAGTCCACCCGGGGCAGTGGGCAGAGGTGACCTGCCACTGTGTCCAGCGCTGTCCGAGGAGAAGACCCTTGCTCTGAGCATGGAAGGGCAGGTCTTGCAGATGTGCAGTGAAGGAGGGCGCTGGAGACCAGGGTGGAGTGGACTGGACCTGTGTGTAAAATGTATTGGATCAACTGCACACCCGTGTGAGGAACAGCAGGGACAGGGACAGGAATGAAGTGGAGAGACCGACTCCAGGGGACGGCCGGGCCAAGGTGTCCCGCCAGAGCCACGGATGCCTGTCGAGCGCGGCAGTGCCCGCGGGCTGAGCAGTGCGGTCTGCCCAAGCTGAGGAGCCCCCGTGCCCGTTCTTGGGCTCCACCCACAGGGTGCTCGGCCCAGGGCACTGATGTGGGGCTGACAGGTGTGCCCACTGCTGGTCACCCCGTGAGCGCTGGGGTCACAGTGGCCACGTGCCCCAGAGCTGAGCACAGCAGCGTGGAGTGGCGGGGGTCTGGCTGCCCCTGGACTTGAGAGGGGCCACCCTCAGGGCTCCGCGCCTTCGCCTGCCCTCTCCAGCACGTGCCAGGGCCCCGAAGTGCCAGAGGACCCCACCCTAGGCCGCGAGCGTCCGTTCTGCGCTGGGTCCCAAGCGGGCACTTGAAGGACGCGATCGTTTAGGATGCTCACGCTCGACCGGTGGTCTGTGGGCCTTCAGCAGTTTCATTCTTGCAGTCGCTGTGGCATGTGTCTCTGCCGGGGTCAGGGCGAGCGCGTGGCGCATCGGGCCTGCTGCGCGGTCCTGTGTCATGTAATCTGGTTGCCCGCCCTCCAGAGGACCCCGCTCGGGAGGAGGGGGCGGCTGAATGGCCGCCGGGCTGGGGCAGGACCGTACCCAGTCACAGGGCGCCGCTGCGTTCTCGCTTCTGGGTCGAGGATGGCAGGGCGGGTCCCCACAGTCTGAGCACTTCGGGGGAGCCCAGGCTGCCGAGACGTGGGGGCTCCTGTGGGTGGTGCGCTTGCCAGACCCCCTTCCCGCCAGCTTGTCAGGACCCTGCAGGGCCCCAAGGCCCTGTCCTTGTGCCCTGACACACACTTATACATGTGCACACCCACTCACGCCCAGACACGCAGACGACTAGCACACAGACACACAGTCTCTCACTCATGCACAGAGACACACGCAGAAATTAGACACACAGTGTCCACACAGGCACAGGTACGCGGCCTCACTCACACACTCATACTAAGCACGCACATGTCCTTTCACACACGCACCCAGCCCTCAGGTGCCGGCCTCTGCCCCAGCTCCCTGGCCTCTGCGCCCTTGTCTTTTAGCACATGTGACCCTGCAGTGGGCACCTTTGATGTGGGTCCAGGAGGTGGCTGGGCTGGGCCAGGACATGGGGGCCGGCGCACAAGGACCTGGGGCTGGGATGGGAGGGGCAGCAGGGTACAGGGGGCCCGTTGGGGTGCAGGCTAGACTGGGGGTCACAGAGGGAGAGCACCGCCCGCCGGGGCAGCGGCAGAGATGGCCACAAAGGAGCCACAGCCAGCTGGGGCAGGAGGGTTCCTGGGAGGGGCGTCCAGGCTGCGGGAGCCGGAGGACAGGGTGAGCATGCAGAACCCTGCGACGAGGCACATCTCCCTGCAGGGGGCCTGTTCATCAGGTCACTGGGGTTCAGTGTTCCACCTGCAGACGGGGCAGGTGTGCCCACACACTGGCGGCCATCCCCATGCCCAGCCCCGCCTCGACGGCCCCCACCGGCCAGGGTTCTCACTCATAGCTGCCCGCCTGACCGCGTCCTCTCGGTACCCGGCCCCGCCAGGCTACAAGTAGTCTGCCCCACGCATGCTCATGCGGGCTCAGAGGCTGTGTGTCACCGGGTCTCTCAGACGCCCCGGGGGGACGCCCCCTCATCCCCTCCCCAGCTGCTCCGGCACTTCTGTCGGAGCCCCAGGGGCGCAGCCCATCTCGATGATGACGTGCCTTCTGCTCTCTTCCAGGTTGCGGAGGCTGCGGCACCGAGATCAAAGACGGCCAGTCCCTGGTGGCTTCGGGCAAGCACTGGCACGCGGGCTGTTTTCAGTGCAAGGCGTGCGGGAAGCAGCTGAGCGCGGAGTACATCAGCAAGTGAGTGGCCGCTGCGCTGCTGCCCCGGCCCGGCCCATCCCGGCGGCGGCTGGGCCGGCCTGGGAGGGCCCTGCTTCCCGAGGCAGTGGGGTCGCCTCGGGCCGGGCCCTGAGCAGGAGCAGCAGGCCAGGGGCTGAGGTTCCCACTGGCCCGGTGAGGGTAACGCAGCGGGAAGAGCGGTCCCTGGAGTGGGGGCTCCTGCGATGGGAACCCTCCGAGTGTCTTCCGTGGAAGACTGGCTGCTTCACGGTGGCTGGACAGGGACAGACCATTGCAGGAACCAGCTGGGTTGAAAAGTTCTGCAGTGAAGCTGCGCAGTGTGAAATACGCACACTCGCCTCCACACACGCACACACGTGCACACACAGGGGTGCCCGTCACTCTGGACATACCAGGTCTTGTGCTTTAATTTTGTCTGATGTCCCATTGTGGGCCACTGGCTGATGGGCACACTGGGTCTGTCTGTAAAAATGCTTCTTTCAAGGGCACATGACCTCACGATGACCTAAAAAGGCACCTTTTCAGTGTGCCAAGATGCGTCTGTCTGCCAGATGGCTGGGTGAGCACTGGCCCTCGGCAGGGCTGTCGCCTGTCAGGGTGACGGGGAGGCTGAGGGACCGAGGCACGGCGGGGCCACGGCGGGGGCCAGAGCACCGAGCAGAATCAGATGCACAGCTCCCAGAACGCGCATCCGCCACCCACTCCAGCCGCCCGCAAGCGCCAAGCCGAGGGGGCGGCTGGGGCGCTGCCATGGAGACGTCTCTGCTCTGCTGTTCCCAAACCATCGGGGAGGGGCTGTGGCATCTGAAGGTGGACCCCAAGGGCCCTTTCAAGCCTCCGCTGCTTGGAAGGAGGTGCAACTCCAGGGCTGTGAGCTCCGCAGCCCCACAGGGACCCTGCAGCCTGGAGACGCCCCAGGCTTGGCAGAGGAGAGGCTGGCGCTGGCTCTGCCAACAGTGCTGGGGACAGAGAGGCATTGGAGTGAGGGTGCCCGCTGTGCCAGTCACCCCACCCCCAGCTCCTGCTGGGCTCGGCCTGGCCGAGGGGACAGCCCTGATGGCAGTGACCATGGCTTCAGCCAGTGGCCGGCTAGTGCCTGCCTGTGCGGCCTCGCTGAGTCTCCTGTTTAGATTCCCTGTGTGGCTTCCATTCAACAGTGGGCAGCTGAGCTCAGGGAGGTCAGTGACTCGCTCAGGGCATACGCCTCCCACAGGAGGAAGCCACTCAGAAACCTGCACCACTGAGCCTCTCTTCTGGCACAGACCCCTTGTCCTGTGCTGACTTAGGATGGCGATTACAGTCGCTTTCGAATGGTCTCCCCGCACAGCTGTGCCAGCACCTGCGTCACCCGCGGCCGACACCCGGGGCCCTGCCGTTCATTTCACGGGGCTCGGCCTTTAGACCGCCGGCCGGGGCTGCCCAGTGCCTCATCCCAGTGCTATCCTCGGGCCTCTGCCAGGGCCTGGACCGTAGGCCCGCCCAGGTGTCGGGGGAGCGGCCTGCTGCCCCTGCAGGCCAGGCCTCTGTGGCCCCTGGCTCCCTGGAGGGGAAGCACCAGCCGCCTAGGACAGAGGACTTGTCCCAACCTGCCCCACGCCTGCCTCGTCCATCACACCTGCTTTCTGGTGTCCCCCACCTGGTGCTGTGGTCACACACTCTTTCAGGGGCACAGGGGGCTGGACCTGAATGGGACAGAGGAACCGGAGAAAGAGCCACCTCTGTAGAGACCCCTGTCCCCGATCACCTGCCCTCGCTCAGCCTCTGGAGCGGTCGCAGTCCCTCCCCCTGCGACCCCAGTCTCCCCGCCTGCAACATGGGGCGATGGTACTTCCGGAGGCACCACTGGCAGGACTGTTATTTGAGGGGGGCCCTGGATCGCCTCACTTTGATGTGGTCCCTCGTGGAGGCTCCCGGGGTCCCCCCGCCATGCTGACAGCCTGTCCGGTCCTGTTGCAGGGATGGGCTGCCCTACTGTGAGGCCGACTACCACAGCAAGTTCGGCATCCGCTGCGACGGCTGCGAGAAATACATCACGGGGCATGTGCTGGAGGTGAGGCGGCGGGGCTGGCGGGCCGGGCCTGGGCGCGCCGGGGAGCTCAGCCCGCCCTGGCAGGCGTGGGGGCCCACCGGAGCGCGTCGTGAGGGTCACAGCAGCCTCCGGGCGGCCACGCGCACGTGTGGGGATCCCTAGCCTGCGCCCCTTCCTCCCCGCCTGGCCTCCCAGGGCCCGCTGTGAGCCTGCCCCCCAGAGAGCCCCCGGGGAGCCCCCAGGGACAGAGACAGAGAGACGGGGAGGGTCTGCGAGACTCAGTCCAGCCCTTTCACCTATGGATGGGGACTCAGGGACCTCAAGTGAGCCCGGCGTGCAGGACTACGTCCCCATGGAGGCCCAGGAGGTCCCTTGGCAGGTCAGGTTGCCCGGCGTTTGCGGGGTGATGGGACTCCTGGGGGTTGACAGCGTGTCTTGATTGCAGTTTGCGTTGCACGATGCGTCCCTGTGTGACAGGACCTGTCCCGGGATCTGTGCCTGCACTTCTTGACGACTGTCCACTGTGCCTGACCCCGCGGGGTGGCCGGGACCCAGCCTGCCCCGCTGCTCAGGGGCCCAGGCCCCCCGGCTCTGTGCCAAGTGGCAGAAGCACGGTCGTGGTGCCACGTGTGGTTTCCGGGGGCACGGCGAGCAGAGGAGCAGGGGCGCCCAGTCACAGCCCTGCATACTGCAGTGTGCAGAGGCTGTCCCACTGTAGGCCCAGGCCCCAGGCCCCAGGAATGTCCCACCCTGCTAGGGGTCCCTGTACAGCTGGCACCTAACGTGGGCGCCTCAGGCTCCGGTGGCTGAGCTCACACAGGTGTGCAAAACCAGCCACGTCCTGCCAGCGGGGCCCTGCGCCCCGAGGGGGTGAGACCTCCAATCTAGCCCTGTGCCCTGCAGCTCAGCACAGCGCCCTGGTGACTGGGGGCGGCAGGCCTTCACTCCTGTCCCTCTGGAGACCCCGGTGCTCCCTGTGCTGAGAGCAGCGGCAGCGGTGCTGGCGTCCTGGCGTGGAGATCTGTGAACGGGACCCACTCGAGTGCGAGGGCGGGAGACACGGGCCTGGGCTTTTCCTCCTCTGCATGGAGATGAAAGCCGGGGGAAGATTAATGCTTTTGTTTTCGCCTCTGCGGGGCGGCTCCGTGGCGGCTGAGTCTGGCTCTGCAAAGCCGTCAGCAGCCTGCTTCCGCAGCAGCGCGGTGGCGGCGGGCGGGCTCCGCAGGCAGAGACGCCACAGGGCTGGATCTGGGACCTCGGGGCAGGGGCTCCTGGGGCAGCCAGGCAGGTCTGAGCCAGAGAGGCGCTTGCTGAAGGGTGAGGTGTCCATCCTCACAGCCGCACTGCCCGTTCCAGCTGGCCTGTCCCGGGGGCAGCCATCGAACTGGGCTCTGGTGCCCAGTGCAGGTAGGAGGCCCAGAGGGGCATCTGCGGACTGGTGGGAGGCCAAGGGGGCTAGGCTGGGGCAGGTGGGCCTGTGGGAGCAGGATGGGTAGGGACCCCTGAGCTGCCTTTCACCCACCTCCCCAGAGTGCCCCGCTAGGTGCTGGGTGGGGCCCCCGGCTTTCCTCTCCCGGGGGCTGGAGCCAGAGGGAGAGCGCCGGCCCTTCCCGAGGCAGCAGGGTCTCCATCTGCGCAGCGTCTGCAAGGCTGGGCCGAGTGCCACTTCACACAGTGCCTCCCTCCCAGGGACTGTGCATTTGCTGGCAGCAGCGGGGTGTCTCCCTCAGCCCTCTGAAGCATCCCACGATCCTCGGGTGTCCGTCCCAGCAAACCCGCTCTGTGCTGGGCTTCCGGGGGCACCGGGAAGGGCTGGCCTCTCTCCCCATGCTGCCGCCCGGTGGAGGGCTGGCCGTGGAGCAAAGGGGCTCAGCGGCCCTGGGACGTGTGGCTCCTGGGGGCATGGAGAGCGGGGTCGGGGCTGTGGTGTTCCAGGGCGGCGTGAAGGCCGGACCCCAGCTTGACGGGGGAGGGGTTTTGCATGGAAGGGGCCCCGCAGCCACCTCTCCCTGTTCCCTGTTTTGTTCTCACCAGTGTTGGCTGGTGCCCCGCACAGGGGCACGGGAGTGGGCGGGAGAGTGGGTGCTTCTGGCTGAGCTGTGCCCCCGCGCCCCGGTGAGTGCCAGTCTGAGCCCACTGCCATCCCCATGGTGATGAGCAGCCCAGGCCCCCGGGACCACACTCAGCTCTTCCCTCCTCCCCGCCCGCCACCTACCCTGAACCTGTAGACCCCTGCGCCCTGCTCCCTGCAGAGCAAGGGGGCTCAGAGAGCGGCACCCACGCAGGGCTGCAGGGAGAGTCCCGGGCGCGCTGGCCCCTCTGCGCTTCTGAAGCCAGCGGGAGGTGGTAGGCAGCGGGCAGGGTCTGAGCCTGCAGGGAGGGGACGCTGCTCCTCTCCAAGGCGCTGGCCCACCCTGCTGTCCGTGGGGGTCAGGCTCCCGGTGTGCAGCGCGGTCCAGGCAGAACCACAGCTGCCTGAGCCCCGGGCTGTGTCGGTGTCCCGAGTCCTGTGCTGTGGGCTTGCAGGTGACAGCCCCTGTCAGGAGGCAGACAGCTTTTGAAAAAGGCAGCCTCATCTCGGGGCCTCTTGCTGTTGTTTTTTTGTCAGTTATCACCCTTGTCCAGAATGGCCCTGAGGCCCCCTGGGCGAAGGGCTGGGCCATCTGCCCTGGGGGCTGCACAGGTGACACTTCAGAGCTGAGGAACAGTAACTGGGGGAGAGAGAGAGAGGGAGGGAGAGAGTAGCCACCACCCACTGCCAGGACGTGGGATCCCCCATTGGTGCTGGGCGACGGACTGCTCACGCTCAGACTCTGGCAGCGGTGGGCTGACCGCCCGGCACAGACACTGCAGCTCAGCTCCAGGGTAAAGTCCCAGGTCAGTGCCGGCTGCTGGGCTCCTGGGGGATGGCCACCTTCTCCCTGTTCCTCACATGGCAGAGACAGGACAGAGACACAGAGGAGCCACCGCACAGGGTCTCTCACTGCAAGGACACCAGTCCCATCACGGGTCCCTCCTGACCTCCAACCCAAATCACTTCCACATAAAGGTGCCCCGGGTCAGGGCTTCCAAGGGCCGATCTGGAGACACAGGCATTGAGTCAGCAAAGTCCACCCTGGCCTCCTAATTCTGCCCCCGAGTCAGGGCTGGTTATCTTCCCCCTGGGGCAAAAGGCAGGGCTCTCTGTTTGAAAGGTGGGGACACTGAGCCCCACTCCACATGACATGAGCTGATCCCACGGCCAGGAAGCGGGGCCCCGGGCTGAGACCTGCCTCCCTGCACCTCCTGGCTTCGCCGTGACCCAGGACAGGCCCAGGTACCTGGGTTTCCTGTCGTCCTAGCCCCATGACCGAACTGTGGCCAGGATACGCACTCCAGCCCTATGTCCCCACCACCTGGATTGTTCTGGAATGGGGGATGTCCGTGGACGCTGGTTTGGCTGTTGTCCAGGACTCCTAGCTGGGAATGGCAAGAGGGTGCTGCCGAGATGTGAGGCAGGTGGTCAGTGGAGGGTGCTGATGGGACAGCCTGGCCCCATGGTGCCCTGAGCTGGGCTCATGCCTGTCACGTGGACAGCTCAGTGCCCACGCCTGGCGGGCGGGCGCTGTTACAGGGGTGTGGCTGTGCTGCCCGCAGACTCTGCCGCGAGCCCCTGCCTGCAGGCCGGCCCCCGGGGAGCCCGGCGCTCCACTCAGAGCGTGACCCCTGCGGGTGCCCACAGCCGCTCCTCGTCTGCAAGATGGAAGGGGAGCAGAGCCGGCCAGGGGCCAGGGGCGAGCTGAGGGCCAACCTCGCCGGAGGCACTCTCTGTGGTGGCACTTCTGCGCCAGCGTTGTGCAGGGGTCCCCTCTCCCACGTTCAGATGGTCCCCTCTCCCGGACACCCCTGCGGTAACCACCCCGGTCCGGCCCAGCGCCTGCTGCTCCTGCCCCGGGTCTGCCCATCGGGTGTGGCATCAGTCCTCGTCACGCCCAGGGTCCCCGCTGCGGCATGCAGGACGCGTCCTCAAGCGCCATCTGCTGCCCTGGTGACGGCCAGGCCGCACTGCTCGCCTGTCCTCCCGACCATGTGCGTGTCTCTGCCTGCTCTCTGAGAGCTGTGCTGCTGGGAGCCGTGTCCGTCTCCAGGAGGGAGGTGCGGCCAGCGCCACGTCCCCAGGCCCCCACAGTCTCCACGTGGCCGCACCGCTTCCGTCCGGCCCCACCGCCACGGACGAGGGGCCCCCTCCACATCTGCTGGCACCTGCCGCCCTCGGGGGCTTCCAGTGCGGTCACCCTGGTGGGGTGAGCAGTGCCCGCTGCACTGGGTGTGCACTTGCTGATGACAGCGGTGCTGAGTGTCCCCACCTGTCCCCAGACACCTCGACATCCTTTTGGAGAAAAGTCTATTCACGCTCTTCGCTATTTTAGAATTAGGCCGTCTGTCTCTCTATCGCTGAGCGGGGAGAGTTCTTATTCTGGAATCTGAACAGCATTTCCTCCCTCTCTGTGGGCTGTCTTTCCAGAAATTTCTTGATAAATTCTTGTGTGCACAGCGGGCTCATCGGGGAGCTCCGTGCGTTGGTTCTGTGTGGCCGCTCATGCTGGTGACGCCGATCGAGGGCCCGGGGCCAGGTGCGGGTCCTGAGGCGGCAGCCGGTGTCGCCCCTCCGCCTTGCACCTCAGCTCCTGCACAGGGGCATCGACTGCTTGGTGGGAACCGCCTTCAGGGCGTGAGACGCACAGAGGCGCCGGATCACGCCTGTGCAGTTCGGTCAGGCTCCACCCACGGACACATCCACACAACCAGCTCCCAGATCAAGAAGGAGGGCAGGCCAGGCCCCAGATGCCCCAGCCCCGGGAGCAGCCTGCCCGGCCTGGAACTGCCCAGGTTTGAGCCAAAACAGTGGACTCTGCCCTTTATGGCTCAGTTCTTTCACTGAGTGCTCAGCCCGTGATGCCCCACATTGGTTTCCAGTTATGGGGCGGGGGGGGGCCAGGAGGATGGGGTTCATGTTGGGAGTCGGGGCCGCCAGGCTGGAAGCCGAGAGACCACAGGGCAGGCCTGGGCTCTGACGCTGCCCCGTCCCAGGTCCCTCCTCTGCGCGCACAGGGAAGCCAAAGTTAGCACTGCCCACCGGCTGTCGAGTCAGTGCACTTGGGCGCGCTTGCGGAGAGGCTGCGTGGCTGTTATTTCTGGAGCCCGCGGGCATCTGCCAGGTGCTGGGGGAGGTGCCTCCCGTGAGGGGCGCACAGGCACGAGGGCAGCCCTCACTGTGCCCGCGCCTGAGCCTCTTCTCGGCGTTGCCTTTTCCAGCCTGTCATCTTGACCGTCCTGCGCGTGTGTAGACCCGTGGTGTGGACACGCCGTGGCTTCCCTCTGGTTCGGATGCGCTTTCTCCCCACATGGCCATCACAGAACTTCTTTGATGTCATGGGGGGGTTGACCTCCCAGGGTGAAAGTGAGCCCTGGGGCAGGTCAGAGGTCACATGTGTGAGTTATCGGCTGTGATATTGGCATCTGGTGGACTTGGCTTCCAAAGACGCCGGGCTGTGGTGGCCCCGTCGACGCCTTGCGGCTCTGGCCATCTCCAGTCAAGGCAGAGGAGCTCTGCTGCCGGTCCTTGCCCCACGAGGTCCCAGCACCCGAGCCCTCAGGAAGCTGCCTGTCTGCAGGAATGACTCCAATCATGCAAACCCTGGGAGGGTGGGGCAGAGGGAGCCTGGGCGAGGGAGGGACAGGCACAGCTTCCGGGAGGAGGTGACATGTGAGGGGAGCTGAGAGCGTCCAGTGGCCTGGCAGGAGGCAGGCTGAACAAAGGCCGAGGGCTACGGCAGCAGGACTGCAGACGGGCGGCATCCCCAGAGACCCCAGCCCACGGAGTGAGCTGGTCCGGTTCTTCCTCACGCCGCACACGGCCCCTGGGGGCCCGGGAGAGTATGAGACGCCGGAGCCAACTTCTCCCCACGGCTTGCTTGCAGGCACTGACTCTGACCCCAATCCCGCTTCAAGAAAGGGGGCCGGGGCCTGACCTCTGCTCAGCGCGGGCTCCTGCCGCCGGCCTTGCTCCAAGGCCACGTTAGACGGCTGTGACTGCCGTGTGTGGGGAGATCCTGGGTCTTTTTTGGTACCTGTAGATTTAAGCCAAGCAGCCACTGTAATTTGCTTGTTATTTTGGTATTGATGTTAGTCTAATTTAATGAACTTTAGCCATTATAAAAATGGTAAATGCTAACTGAGAATGTGAGCAAGTACAGAAATACGAAAAGAAAACGTTTCCTCTCCTCACCCCAGCCCTCCAGTCCCTCCTCCCGGGGATGAGGCTAGATTTATCCTCCCCTTGCTCCCGCCCCTTGTCCCCGCCCTGCCCTGCCCAGTGCTGGAGACACAGGGACGGTGGGACCTGCCCCGGGAGTCGGCTGGCGGGGGTGGCGGACTCGGAACCACGGCCCGAGGAGGCGGGTGGGGGCTGTCCAGGAGGTCGGCGTGGCCGCAGCCGACCGCTTCACACGCAGCACGCTGGGCGGCCCAGATGCCCACTGGGGCCGCTCTGCGTCTGGCTCCGGGCCTGGCGGGCAGCGGCCCTGACTGCTGTGCGGCTCCGGGCCGGGCGTGTGGGGCCGCTGCCCGCCCCCTAGACGCACCTGTGCTGCTGTCTCCACAGGCCGGGGAGAAGCACTACCACCCTCTGTGTGCGCTATGTGTCCGCTGCGGCCGCATGTTCGCGGAAGGCGAGGAGATGTACCTGCAAGGTAAGGGTCAAAGGGCTGCCGGGCCGGGCAAGACCCGCACACACGTGCCCCTCCCCGTGTGCTGTGACTGATGGGAGACGCACTGCCAGCTAGCGGGGAGGAGCCCACCACATCTGCAGGCAGCTCCTTCTGCGGTGCCCGTCCTGTGATGCCAGCAAGCTCGAGATGAGCGAGAAGAGCAGGGCGAGTTAGGAGCAGGGTCCAGAAGTGTTGGGTGCTTGGGGCCCGGAGCGGAATGGAGGCTAACAGTCTGTCATGCACGCTTGATGTGAAGCCGTCCTGAAAACCTCCCCATCAGGGTTCAGGCTCTTGGTCTCAGGGCGTCCCGCACCTAGTCTGCTGCCCGTTCACCCGCTTTGACAAGGAAGGTACTGAAAAGGCGGTGGGGTCACAGACAACTTGCTGGCCTTTTTCTTCCCAGGCCAGGGAAGGAGCCAGCAAAATCTTGGCACAAAGGGGCTTTGGAGAAAACATGACCACCTTCTAGTGTGTTCTGTGACATTTCATGGGAAATACCCAAACCTATTCATGTCGGTGATGATGGTGGTGATGGTGATGGTGGTGGTGATGGTGGTGATGATGATGGTGATGATGATGATGGTGGTGACGATGATGATGGTGGTGATGGTGGTGATGGTGACGATGATGATGGTGATGATAATGGTGGTGATGGTGATGGTGACGATGACAATGATGGTGGTGATGATGGTGACGATGATGATGGTGGTGATGATGATGGTGATGGTGGTGGTGATGGTGGTGGTGACGATGACAATGATGATGGTGGTGATGATGATGGTGATGATGAGGACGATGATAGTGATGATGGTGGTGGTGAATGTGGTGGTGGTGGTGATGGTGGTAGAGAGGTGTCCTGTGGGCTATCAGATCCTAAGAAATAGAAGATGACAGCACATTGTCTCTCCTCCTTCTGTAGTAACCATTTTTAACTCACTGCTGCTTCTTTATAAAATTAAATGAACTCTCAGATGTAGCAGTATTTCTTCATAACATATTTATTATTTGGGAGGGGGCGGAGTCAGGGACCCTCTTGTGAGTTACCCATAGTTGTCATTTTGGGGCCCCACCTGAGCCTTGTTGAGGGACTATTATCCTAATCTTGTTAAAACGACAGGGACGACATTCCCCGGGAGTCTCGGTGGGAGCGATGGAGCCGCACCCATCCGACCACAGGGACTGTGGGTGGGACGTGGGGCGTCTTTCTGAAGGCACCTTGGATGTGAGAACCGGAGGGTGTGGGTCGCGTCCAGAGGCCCAGGACTCCCTGGAAAACCAGCTCAAGGAGCAGCTCCGAGGGGCCTGACTCTTGTTTGACTGGGGAGGGGCCTTCGGCAGAGAGAGAAGCAGACACGGCAGGCGGTGCCCCAGCTCTGGGGTGCACCGACCCCGGATGGAGGGCTCCCTGGAGGAGGCCCGGCAGGGTGCGGCAGGCGGCGCAGACAGCGAGGGCTCCAGGACTGGTGTCAAGGCTCAAAGGTCGGAGCTCGTGGCGGAGCTGAGGGGAGTGCAGTGTGGCTAAGGGGGCTGTGAGAACAGGGCTGGGAAGTGCAGACAAGGCAGAGCATGAGCCCAACTTTGTTCTGAGGGCCGTGGGCAGTGGGGGCTGAGGGGTCAGCGGGTGACGGGTGGCAGTGAGCCGTGGGGACGTGGGGTCTCAGGACCTTCTGGGTGCAGGGTGTGGAGAAGACCCGGAGAGGGCGGGTGGGACAGAGAGCTGTGGTCACAGCATCTCCTCAATGCCGCTCTGTCTGCAGGGCCCCGGGGCAGGTGGCAGACAGCTGCCCAGTCACTGACCTCACGCGGTGTCTGGGTCGGGGACAGGCCTCCTCTTCTGAGGCCGCACCTCAGGGTGAGGTCATCTGGGACAGCCTGGCCCCAGCATCCCTGATGTCCCTTGAGTCTCTGCTTGTGAGTCATGAAAGGGTCCTTTGGGCCTCTCCCGCGGTGCTGGTGTTGGGGCGGGGAGGGAGGGGGTCCCCCAGCCTGGGGCCCCGGTCGCTCCACAGACAGTGCTTTCAGGCCTCCTGACTCCTGGCACAATGGCGCTGGGACGGTAGCTCGGGGACACGTCTTGCCATCAAGGGGACCCAGTCTCAGGGAACAAAGATGCTCTTCAGGGCTTGGGCTGAGGCCGGCGCCCGTTTCTAAGTGGGAGCACCTCGGTTTCCCTCTTGGTGCTAGGCGAATTCCAGCTCATCGCTGAGTTCATGCTGCAAGGGCCCTGTGGGGTCCGGCGCCATCCCTCCCGGTCACCTCACCTCTCTGCGTGTCCCCCTGCATGCGGCGTCCCCATGAAGGTGACATGTGGCAGCTGTGAGGAGCAGGGTTCTAGCGAGCCCAGAGCTTCGAGGATAATGTGTCCTCACCCCCGCCCCACCGGCACGTTGCCTGGCTTGTTACCAAGATGACCCGGACTGAAATGGTTGGAGGCGACTCTGTCCCATCAGGTTGGCAAAGATTATCCAAGGACGGCAAGTCCCAGGTCAGCGAGGAGCCAGGGAAAAGGGCTTCCCACCTGGCTGGGGGCGAAAATCAGGACCTTCGCCCTAGGACAGGTCTCCCTGCCGACAGCTTGTCTGGAGATGGGCCATGTCTAAGCATCTGCAGGGAGGGGACAGCTTCTCTGCAGACCCCCGGGGCCTCCGCTAACCTTCGGCGGCACACGCCACCGGCCAGGCCTGCTCGATGTCTCGGGGAAGGGTGTCTGCAGGCTTTTGGGAGACGCATCCCACACCATGCAGCCTGTCTAGTTACATTTTTATATTTAATTGTGTAGAAACATGCTAAAGACTTCGATTTTTACAGAAAGGTGCAGCAGAAATGAAGGCCAGCAGAGGCAGGCAGGCAGGAGGAGAGGAGGAAAACTCATTTATTTTGCTGAGTTGTTCATCTCGGTTGCGCTCCCAGCCTGGGTCTGGAACCTGGGACCCAGGATGTCATTGGACAGCATCTGGTGGCCTTCTCAGGGTGCACCTCATACTTTTTAGGGCTTAAGTTTTAGGAAGAAATACCCTACCTCTGTGCTCAGAAACGAGGTTCAGGTGTGTCTGCACCCGCCCAGTCCCATCGGGTCTCTCCTCTTGGGAGCCGGGTCAACGCGGACACTTCGTTGGGGAGGCTCCTTAACAAGCCCCCTTCCCGCGTCAGTTCCCACGGCCTGGAGCCCTGGCCAGCGGAAGGGGATGAAGTCTTACTTCCATGCACTCTTTTGGACCCTCCTGCATGCCAGGTTCCATGTAACATTTTAGGGGCAAGGGTGGGCTGCACAGAGACGCCCTCGGTGGCGGGTGTCTGGGCCCAGACACAGGCAGGGGCGGCGCACCGGCTGAGGGAGCGGGTCAAGCTGAGGGCCCCGGGGGAGCAAGTGCTCGGGGCCCCCGAAGGGTGTGGGTGGGGCTGGCGCCCCCTCATGTGACAACAGGAGGACCTGCAGGACAGTTCGCAGCACCTGTTGACACGCCGTCGTCTGTCCTGGGCTGACCGACAAGCCTATCTGGGTGAGACTGTGATCCGCCCAGTTTGCAAGGGAGAAACCCTGGCATCTGGGGAGGCCGAGCCGGAGCAGATAAGAGCAGGCCTGCGGCTCTGTGACCATCAGTGACGGCGGTGGCTGTGCGTGCGGGTGGTGGGCTGAGCTGGCAGGTGAAGAAACCAGCTCGAGAGGCTGAGACACGTGAAGGAACGCGGGGGCCGGGCCTGCTCTTCACGCCACGCTGAGCCGCCTTCCCACCCCCATGGCCCCCGCAATCAGCAGGAGCAGGGCGGGTGCCCGGCCCCGACTTGCACCCAGATGCCCCCGAGAGGCGGGGAGGAGCCCTCCCGGCTCCGGCTCCACAGGCAGGCCCTGCAGCCCTGCGGGAGCAGTGAGCTTCGGTGGTTCGTCCGTTGTTTTAGGCCCCACTCTGAGCCATGAGCCCGGCCAGGGCCCGAGTCTCCCAACCGGGCCAGCGCTGCTCAACGCGGGGGGCGTCCAGCCTCTCCGGGGCGGTGGGCGAGAGAGCATCTGTGTGGGCAGCCCCTCCTGACGCCCCCCGGGAAGGAACACTGACCACTCCTCTTGGGGGTCTGTCCACAGGTTCGTCCATCTGGCATCCGGCGTGTCGACAGGCGGCCCGAACTGAAGACAAAAGCAAGGTTGGTGGGATTTGGGTTCAGGGTCCCCCGCCATGCACACTGCAGGCACTGGCGACCCCGCCAGCAGGGAGCAGGGCTGACCGCCCCGGCTCTTGAACTGGCCGCTGACCTCCTCATCCTTCAAAAGACACTGATGGCCGAGACGCTTAGGGACAATGTGACGTTAGCAGGTCCCCAGGTGGCCAAGCCCCTCCCCGCTTCCAGTGCAGGCTGCACGTTCAGGTGCTGTAACTGCAGTCCCAGTTAGGGCTTCTCACAGGGGCCGCGTGGCCCGAGGCCTGCGGTGGTGAGGCAGGCGGCGCGGCATCCCTCGGGGCCCGACTTAGAAGCGCTGGGTTTCTGGGCGGCTGGCACCAATGAAGTTGCCAGCGGGCACAGGCAGGTGGGCAGCAGGTCTCCAGCTGTCCGAGGTCTGCTATCCAGGCCACTGTGGACCTCAGTGTCCTGAGTGTCGTGAGTCCTGCCCCGACGGAGGTGGGAACGGTCAGACACATGTTGTCTCACGGACTTGGGACCGCCCACACCAGCATGCCACACGGTCCTGGGGGCACTCGGTGACAGACAGGCCCTCCTCTGTGTCCCCAAGCCTCCCCTAGCCGCTCGACAGCTCACATATCACTGCGTCATACGTGGTCCCACGCGGACACCGGGCTGGGCTGGAAGGCTGCCCCTGCTCCTCAGCTCAGCGGTGACCCTTTCTCGGTCCTAAAACGATGCTGGGCTTTGTTGCGCCCTCCTCAGAGTGTCGGCCTCTGATTTAGTCTGCACCTCACGGTCACCTCGCTGCCCGAATGGACGAGGCCTCTCAGCCTGGGGACAGACCTCCATATGGCCGCTGTTGAAGCCTTGGCCCTGGTGGCGGGGGCTTTCCTGGAGAACCCACGTCCTTGCCCCTGAGGTAGAGCTGGTGGCAAGAGGCCGTGCAGGTCTGTCCCTCCCCACTGTCCTCTCAGACTCAATGGCACTTTCTGGGGTGACAACTGGGCTCTGGAGGATGAGGGAAGGAAGCAAGGGACAGAGAGCCCCAGAGCCTGGGAGGGGCCCCCAGGCTTCAGAGGCCGGGACCCCTGGAACACAGGAGCCCTGCCACCACCATCGGCTCCCAGCACAGTTGACTGCCCCTTGTCCAGCTAGCACAGGGGCAGTGGGTGTGGTGTGGGGGCCTCGGTCTCTCTGTCCACCTCCATCATGGTCGGGTTCCCTCTGTCCAAGGCCTGACAAAGGGCCTGTGGAGGGGCCAGGAGGCCGCCGACCACACCTGTGCGTGAGTGAGACTGGACACTGGCCTCCTGAGAGTGACCCAGTTGGAAAGGGGACCAGCCCAGGGCAGGCGCACTCTGGATGCGCTTGGGAGTCATCCTGGCTCGTGGCTCCGGGGCCTGGCTGTGGAGTGGGCAGCCTGCCCGGCATGGAGTCGGCCCCGTGAGGCCCAGAAGGAGGGGTGATGGCTGCAGGGCCACCTGCGGAGGCCAGGCTGGCTCTGCAGATTCTCAGGAACATTTGAAACGGCTTCTTGGCGCTGGCCCACATTTGGGGCAGAGGCAAACTCTGAGCGCAGCTGCCAAGCACTGTGCCCTCCGCGCCCTGGGAGGGGAACTAGGCCGGGTCACGCCTGCTGTCCCCGGTCTCGCCCGCACCCAGCCCCTCAGGGTCTCTTCTGCCTTCCTGAGAAATGAAAATGGACACCAGGGCCCAATTCGGGCAGTGAGTGGGCTGAGTGGCAAAGATGATTTCCCAGTCCACCTCGGGTCCCCTTGCAGGTGGCTCACTTGGCCTGCTGGCTGCTCCTGACTGGGCGTCAGGACAGCTGTCCTCTTCTGTGACGTCATTGTGCGTGGGCCAGTAACGAGCATGGACCGGTCAGCTCCGGTCAGCACTGGTCAGCCTGGTCAGCTCTGATTAGCTGTGGTCAGCCTGGTGAACCCCCGAGAAGTGTACCAGAGGTGACGTGGGCGTCGCTGTCTCTGCAACCTGTCAGGTGAGGGCGCGCCCTCTGTCACGGACAGGTGCCCCTCCATGCCGGGCCCCAGCGGACTCGGACCCTGGGAGCCAGCTCAGTCCCTGCCCCAGGTAGCTGTCCGGCACTGCATCAGGCCAGTCGGGGAGGCAGGACACTTGCTCTCTGGACAGTCTCCCTGCCTGCCTGGACTCCAGCGGCAGAGGAAGGGGGCTCCCCAGGACAAGGACAGCACCCGGGCAAGGGTTTGTCAAGGTTCCAAGTGGAAACCCTGTTGGTAGGAAGGGTCCTAACCGCCCCGTCCCAGGGCACTCTGGGCACTGGGGCATGTGGCCCGTCAGACGCAGCCAGGCGCCCACCGTGTGTCTTCTGGGCTGGGCTCCAGAATTCAGAGGGGACGAAGAGCGAGGGATGACAAGGCAGGCTCCGCTCTCAGGGGCCAGGGCTCCAGCGAGGCTGCAGTCGCAGGAGGCTGCACTCCCCAGGGACATAGGTCTGAGCAGCTCTCTGGCTGGACCGGAGGAGCGAGCGAGAGGCCCTGCATTCGCTGAGGCCGCTGGGCAGGAGAAAATGGGCCTCAGAGGCTGCCTGAGATGACGCCCAGCACAAGGACACTCTGCTGGACACGGCACATCTGTCGGGCACAGAAGGCAGCTGAGACTGCAAGGGTTTTGTGTGTGAAGTGTGTGCAAACATCCTTTCTGCCCAGCAAGCAGCGACCTGGCCACAGGGGTGGTGAGGGAGGCAGACCCACGTCACCTCCCTTGGAGCATGTACCATCTTTGCAAACAGGCTGCAGTGTTCTTACCTGAGTGGCTGGGACTCAGGGCGGCGGTGCGGGGACGGGCTCCACTCTACGAGGGAACCTGTCCCTGCCCCTTTGGAGGCTGATGGTCTGTGAGGACAGGCAGCCTGGTCATCGGTGCCTTGTCCAGTGTGCATGCCGGTGGGGGGACAGGGAAGCAGGGTGGGCCTGGAGGGGGTAGAGGGAGGGGGAGGAGG